>MU225011.1:1132825-1161582 GCA_018584345.1 Thuja plicata | reverse complement strand
AGATCAAAATATCATCTAGGTAAACAATGACAAACTTACCCAGAAATTCTTTCAGAACCTCATTCATGAGCCGCATGAAAGTGCTCGATGCATTGGTTAGCCCAAAAGGCATGACTAACCACTCGTATAATCCTTCCTTTGTCTTGAAGGTAGTCTTCCATTCATCTCCTTCTCTGATCTGAATCTGATGATATCCAATCTTCAGATCTATCTTTGAGAAATACACAACTCCACTCAAACAGTCCATAATATCATCCATTCGTGGCAATGGAAACCTGTACTTGATTGTAATCGTTTTTATTGCCCTAGAGTCTGTACACATCCTCCACTCTCCATTCTTCTTTGGTGCTAATACCGCTAGTACAACACAGGGAATTAGACTCTCACAGATCAATCCTTTCTGCAACAACTTATGTACTTGTCTATTCAACTCCTCACTTTCTACAGGTGTCATTCTGTGTGCTACCTTATTCGGCAAACTCGCTCCTAGAATCAAGTCCATCTGATGACTGATCTTCCTTACTGGTGGTAATCCATCAGGCACATTATCGGATACAATATCCTGAAACTCATTCAACAAATCTGCAACTTCTACAGGAACATCTTCTACTTCCTCCTTACCAGCTTTTGGAATTAAAGAAAAACACACATGCTCATGCCTCATACCATCTAGGAACTTTCTTCCATCAACAAAAGTTATTTTTGCACTACCACATACCTTTTCTTCTGTGTCATTCAATGGCTTTAGCTTATGTCGCATTCCATCCTTTGTCATGGAATAGGTATTAGCACGACCATCATGTACAGTGCATCTCTCAAACTGTCATGGTCTACCCAACAACATATGACATGCATCCATAGATATGATATCACACAGTACCTCATCATGGTATCCATCAATCTTGAACTTCATGAGGCATTGTTCATTGACCATGACCTTGTGGCCATCCTGTACGCAGGCAATCCGATATGGATGTGGTGGTTTCTATCTCTTGATCTTCAACTTTGTCACCATCTCTTCTAACACCAAATTTTCAGTGCTTCCACTATCAATAATCACATCACAACACTTACCCTCACACTTACACCTGGTGTGAAATACACTCCTCCTTTATTCAGGTTCATTCTTACCACTCAGCAGGACTCTTCTATTAATCAGCATTTCTCCTCTTTCAACATCTTCAGAATGTGATGATCTGGCATCTTCATCTACATGTGTGACTCTGGCCTGGCCTTCATTTCTCCTATCTATTCTTCCTTGGTGCTGAGGAAATTCAAATGCCCTATGACCTTCTTCTCCATAGTGAAAAAATATTCCACGGAAGCCTCCTCTTCTAGATCCTTGTCCTCTTCCTCTTCCTCTCTGATCTCTATTATTCTGATCTTGGAAATGATTAGAGTTGCTTCCTCACTGATTCTGACTACTACTGGCCTCATCCTTCTTTTTCAGATCTTCATTTCAGCCACCATATGATTGTCCACCAGATCTTCCACCATGACCTCTTCCATTTTGTCTACTCTCAAACTTCTTGTTCAACTTTTCCTCTACTTTTAGGGCAAACTGGTATGCCTCCTCAATACTGTTCATTCAAACTAGATTCAACTCCTCCTGAATGCTTGGCCTCAACCCATTAAGGTAATAGACAAGTTTCTCCTTATCAGCTTTTGCATGGCCTATTCTGATGAGGATTCGATAGAACTCCTCTATATCCTCTTGAATAGATCTTCCTACTTGCTTCAAACTTTGCATTTTCTTCAGTAGGTCAAGCTCATAATCAACATGAATGAACTGTCACTTCAACTTATCCACCATCCGATCCCATATTGTGATTTTATCCTTTCCTCTTCGATTTTTCTCCAATTGGATCTCTTGCCACCAGATCTTCGCATGACCCTTCAGTCTGGCCTTCGCAAACTTGACCCGATCAGGATCCTCAATATCTTCATACTCAAAATATTCTTCACATTCGTTGATCCAGTCAATCAACTCCTCTGGGTTAAGATTCCCTGAAAATGTAAGAACCTCAATCTTAGGTCTTTTCCCAATCTTGGAAATGGCTCAAAAAATCCTTTCTTCTTCTAGATTCAAAACTTCAACTTCTTCTTGATCATCATTTCCTTCTTCGGCTTCATCCTAACTTCTGTTTCTAGCATTAAGATTCATTCCTCTATGAATCTCTTCTTGCAATACTCGCACTTGTCTCTAGAGCTCTCTAACCTCAGGTGTCACAACACCAGCTCTTCCGCTACATTCCCTTCATGGAGGCATTTTTGCGATGCACACTAAAACCCTAACCATGGTCCTGGTGCAAACTACCTCACAGTCAGTGATCTATCTACACACTCAGGAACTTCTTGCTCTGATACCACTTGATGAAGGGGACTCCCCTTAATACCACGAGTACATGACATAAACAAAGAGGAACAACAAAAATTTACAAGAACAAAAAAATTGGCTTCTTATTGGCTCCACCAATGTGGAATTATAAACTTTAGAATTACAATATCAAAAGCCACATGGGCATCCCTTACAATAATCTGTAGGACAAAGCCTTGAATTATTACTTAGATCTAACCAGAACTACCCAGAACTACCCTAGACAACACTACGGGCCTTCTTTATATAGGCAATTTCCACCGCCCAAGAAGGTTCCAGAAATCTAGCCATTAAGGCTGACTACCCTTAGCATTTAATTATTTTTCACTTTTATTACACAAGGGTCGGCTTTAAATATTTACAAAACATGAGATTAGGTATCCCAACTTCCGTAAGCCATAACTTTTGAACTGTAGCTCCGATTGGCTATTATAACCACTTTCCAGAAAGGCGAGATCGCGTTCTACAGTGCCTAACTCACAAAATGCTAGTCAATCAGGGGTTGGACCTCGATTCAGAGCCTCTAAGGTCCTAAAAATTGAGCTCAAATATTTTGCACCCTAAAATCTCAACAGTAAATCCTTTATAACTTCGCCAATACAGATGATCTAGCAATGAAATTCAACTGGCATTCTTAGATGACTAAGATGAACCTTTACCTAGAAAATTAGAACATTCTGAGTTCAAATGACCAACTTACTAAAATAGTAAGTTTCCAAAAATAGCAGCTTTGTACAAAATAGCCCTTATTGAATAGAAAAACACATATTTTTGGGTGATGCAAGATTTCCCTTACACCCAGGATGCTCCTCCATCAATTAATGAGATCATTATTTTATGGAGATGTCATCGTATAGGAGTGTTTTCATTTATGGGAAATGATGATATCTATGTAGTTTTAACATTAAGACCATTAGGGGATTTATTCTCTCATTGTTAGAAATGGATTAGTGTTATACATTTAATCCTATGGTACTAATTAAGTACAATAGAGATGTTATTGAATGATTATGTTAATTCTTGATGGAGCACCTAGGTATTTTATGATTTTATAATTATAGCAAGTTGGTAATTATTTCATAGATGTATTTATATGTGAATTTTATAAATAGATCTATAGGATATGATAACGTTACTAATGTTAAAGTATTTAATTATTTCTAGATAGTAATTTTTAATGGATAAATGAATTTGCATACTTAAGAATTATAAATTTGTTTATTCCTACATTAACATTATATTTGATCTCATGCAGTATGAATATGATTTGATTATACTATGATGTTCTTTGGGTGCGTGTTTCTATGAATTTGAATGATTCTTCTATGTTATCATGTTTTTGAGTATCTGTTGGATTAGATGACCCTAGGACTTAAATATAGAGGTTTTGGGATTGTACTTACTATATGGTATTATTGTGATGTTAGTTCATGATTTATGATGATGTCATAGTCCTAATATTCCTAGACCCAACCTGGTTTGGTATGATGTGTTGTTTGGACTTATGAGGATACTGTGGATGTTTTGTGGTTATTGAGAACCTATGTGCTCCTGAATGAGCAAGATGTGATTTGTGATTATGTATATCTTCATGTGTTTATCTTGAGCCTAGGTAGGTTAACTAAGTGTATAGTGGGGAAGTGGCTTGCAATGGTGGTCCAAGACTCTAAGCGGTTACTAGGTAAACCCATTGGAAAGTTACTTAATAAGTGAAAATATGATACATTAAAGGGGTTTAAAATGAACTAAAAAGATGTCTGAGTCTCTACCCATGCCTTGAGTGCTGCCACATGATAGGATGGGAGTTGGGATCCTTGTCTTCGTGAAAGAAACACTGAGCCACATAGTGTCACTTGGAGGCTAGAGTCAAGATGTACTACTAGGGTTACCTTCAAGGTTGGGCCTATGTGATGACACTTCCCTATATATAGCTTAGGTTATCCTACATGTGTCAATTACCTCTGGTGTTGGTTAGTGTTCCTTGTTATTGTTTAGATTGCTTCTAGGATCTTCCTTTGCATTGGAGTATGAGGTCATGTGTACCTTGTTTGCATTCTTGTTATATACCCCTGTGTGATGGGCTTGTTACTATCTCCTCAGCATGGTGGGAGTGGACCTCTGGTTCCACATGGTCGGGTGGTAGTGATTCTTATTACCATTGAAATTCTGATGGATTCTTCTTCATGCTTGGATGTTCCTTGTTGCAGTTTCATCTTCCTAGTCATTTGGAGACTTGCTCAGCTACTTGAGATGTGTTTTGTACCATATGTATATATTGGTTATCATCCTTGGAGGATGCATTATATTGTTTATTATGTATTATTACATACCCTGTGATTTGTGCAGTGGATGTTGATTAGGTAGTGTACCTTATGGGATCAGATGTATATGTAATCATTTATTATGAGATGTATATAATTGGTTTCAAATTATGTAACCTTTATGTTAGTTCTTATATTTGTTAATCGTAGATTAGTTTGTTTAAGTAATTCTATGTCAATGAACCCTCGATAAGTGTTATCTATGTATGAGTTGTATTTCACAAATGTCATGTACTTCATTGTGTTGCTTCCGCATTGTTATTAATATTGTTTGCAAACATTTTAAAAAAAAATTATTTCGTGAACTTAGTGTCATGTTTAGGTTAAGTTCTCCTGGGTTCCCTAGCGGGGCATTATAGAAAACATGAATGTTTTAGTCTAGGGCATTAAAAAATATTCATAAAACTTCATCACCTACTCCTGTAAAACATGGACGATGAAAGGTAACATAAATATACACCTTACCACTTATTTTTGGATTTTTTTCAACAATGGGAAGTGAAATTATACATTTATTTTTCTCTAGGCAAACCCTATGTAGGGTTTTAGACAAATTTTAGAAAAGTGATGTTAACTTCATTAAAAATGAATAAATTTAAATGAAGTAAAAATTTAAAAAAATTTGAGGATTCACCCCCCCTTTCAGATCCAATAGTTTTTAGATGAAAGCATGAAGGATTTCACGGGGAAATAACAATGTGATCATACTACAATGTGTTTAGAATGCACAAAACCCTTCCTTTCATTAAAAAAAAATCTCCAACAACCACAACCAACCCTTGGATACAATATACAAAGGCTATTTATGCCTATCCAAGTGGTTTATGGTCAGGAACCACCCAAAAACTAACTTGCAACCATATTTTTAAAAAATTGCTGCAAAGTTGTCATGACAACAATGACAACTTTTTAACAACTTTTACATTTTTTTCCCAATGGACCACAAACCTACCTAGTTAGGTCCAAACACATCATAATGGCCTCAAATGACCTTATTTACATGAAAGAACACAAACAAACAAAAAACTTTCTTGATCATTCTAGACCACTCTAGACTGATGCAACCTTTAAGGTGCATAGAGTTAAAAAATTATCAAACTTTATTAGGTTATTTCTTGAAGCTTGTGAGACATATCAACGATATGTTAGGTGCTCTAGGATTGTGGTACCATGTCCCACAAAAATATCTCATTTTTGGGCAATTTGACTTGTTCAAAATTGGTTACCCAATCTTGGTCATTATAAAATCTTGTAATGTTCCTTAGTTGAAAGTTGAAACTATGCATATCTGAAATGGGTCATCATGGCCTCAAATTGTCTACACAAAAAATTCTAGTTAGATGAGTAAACATTACAAAAAACCTTATTCAACTCACAAAATTGCTCGAACACTCTGGACCACTCTGTAGAGGTTTGACCCTTAAGGTACATAGAGTGCAAAAATTATCAAAATGTACTGGGTCATTTCTCAGAGCTCATGGGACATATCAAAAATCCATAAGGTTCTATAGGATCATGTTTTCACTTCCCACAAATACCTCTCTCACTTTTGGGATATTCGACCCCATTAAAATTTAGTGACCTGATCTCGGTCATTGCCAAATCTTACAATGTGCATCAGTTGAAAGTTGCAACTATGGATATCTTTGAAACATCAACTTTGATTGGGAAGGTAAACCCCAGAAACAACCTTGTTTAGATCCCTATCTCACTCAAACATTCCAGAACTCTCTTGAAATGTGCAACCCTTAAGGTGCATAAAGTGCAAAAATTGTCAAACTTTTCTGGGTTGTTTCTTGGATCTTGTGTGACATATCAACAATCTATATATATGATGCAATAGGATTGTGTTGTCACGGTGACAACATCTCAATCATTCCAAATATTGCAATGTACCTTAGTTGAAAGTTGTAATTATTCATATTTTTGAAATGACTTATAATGGCATTGAACTATTTGCATCAACAACTTTGATTGGGTGGATAAACCCTAGGAACAACCTCGTTTGGATTCCCAACTCTCTTGAACATTTAGAACCACTTCAAACTAGTGCATAGAGTGCAAAAATTGCCAAAATTTTCTGGGCCATTTGTTAGAGCTCATGGGAGGTATCAATGATCTCTTAGGTTCTACAAGATTGTGTTGTCACTTTTTAATAAAGTCTTTCTCACTTTTGGGAGATTTAACCCCGTTTGAAATTAGTGACCCAATCTCAGTCATTTCCAAATCTTACAATATGCCTTAATTAAAAGTTGCAACTATGTGTATCTTTGAAATTCTTATTTTGGCCTCAAACTATCTATGCCAATAACTATGATTGGGAGGCTAAACCATAGGAACAACCTCGTATGGATCCCCAACTTGCTCAGACATTTTAGAGCACTCTAGACTAGTATGACCCTTAAGGTGCATACAATGCAAAAATTATAAATTTTTTTGGTTCATTTCTTAGAGCTCATGAAATGTATCAATGATTTTTCAAGTGCTACAGAATTGTGTTTCCACTACCCAAAAAATCCTCTCTCACTTTTTGGAGATTCGACCCTGTTTGAAATCGAAAACCCAATCTCGGTCGTCGCCAAATCTTGCAGTGTGCCTTAGTTGAAAGTTGCAACTGTGTGTATCTTTGAAAAATATCATTTTTGTCTCCAAAATATATGAAAATAAATCCATTTGAGTGATTGAAACCTAGGAACAACCTCGCTAGGCTCCCCAACTTGCTTGACAGTTCTATACCACTCTGAACTGATGCAACCTTTAAGGTGCATAGAGTGCAAAATTTGTCAAAATTTGTCAACCCATTTCTTAGAGAATGTGTGATATATCAATGATCTATAAGGTGATAAAGGATTATGTTTATTCTTCCCACAAAATCCTCTCTCACTTTCTGGAGATTCAACCCTGTTCAAAATTGGCGACCTAATTAATCTCGATCATTGCCAAATCTTGCAATGTGCCTTATTTGAAAGTTTCAAATGTGTGTATATTTGAATAAACTTGTCATGTCCTTGAACCATCTATTCTAATATCTCTGATTGGGTGGGTAAACTCTAGGAATAACCTCATTTAGCTTCCCAACTCACTCAAACATTCTGGACCACTTTGGACCGATGCGACCCTTAAGGTGCATAGAGTGAAAAAATTATCAAATTTTTTTGGTTCATTTATCAGAGCTCATGAAATGTATCAATGATCCATTAGGTGCTAAAGGATCATTTTTTTTCTTCCCACAAAATCCTCTCTTACTTTTGGGGGATTCGACCCCATTCAAAATTGACAACCACATCTCAGTCGTTGTCAAATCTTGTAATGTGCCTCAGTTAAAAGTTGCAACTGTGTGCATCTTTGAAAAACCTTATCATGGTCTCAAACCATCTACACCAATAGATATATTTGGGTAGATAATTCCTAAAAATAACCTCATTTGGCTCCCCAACCATCTTGAACATTTTGGACCATTCTGAAGCAGTGCAACCCTTAAGTTGCATAAAGTGCAAAATTTTTTAAACTTTTCTAGATCATTTCTTGGAGATTGTGTGGTGTATCAACAATCTATTCTATGCTACAAGATTTTGTTTCTTCTTCCTATAATATCCTCTCTCACTTTTTGGAGATTCGACCCCATTTAAAATTGGTGACCCAATCCACTAATAAAATTTAGCATAATTTTTGACGCGTAGTCATCAATTTTGCGACTTGAAAATGTGGAACATTTGGCCAATGCAGCCGTCAATTTTTTTTGTCAAAGCAAGTGACAACCAACATATTAGTCAGAATATCAATGACACAATAGTCAAAAGAAAAGGGCTGCGTAGTCAAGAATTGTAGTCGCCTTGCCTGACCAACACATTTGACCATTGGTCAAAATTATGACCAATGTACGATGCGAACAATAATAAAACATGATGGAATTTCTATATAGGCAACGTCGTAATCGTAAAAAAACTATGGGGTGTTCGCTGGTATATCGATGAATATACGATGATCGATTTGTCACTTATATATCTTTCTCGTCAATTACGAAACCAACTAAGGTTGAAATATCCACAACCTATTTTTTTTTTTAAAAAGAAAAAATTATGCGCCTGTATTTTGGTCCTTCATGATATTGGTAAGGATATTTTGGTCTATCTACATCTCTCTATAACTATATCTATTTATGTCATTCCCTCCCTCCTCTCTCATTCACTTCATCTTTCCTACACTATCTCTCTCTCTAACTCTCTATCTCTCCTCTCTCCATATATCTCTATCTATATCACTCCCTCCCTCTCTCATTCACTCCATCTCTACTACGCTATATTGCATTCCATGGGGATGACATGTCTTTGAGTAATTACGCCCAAATAGTTGAAGTGCAAATAGTTCCCTAAGTTATATACATATCCACCAAGGAGAAAGAAAGTAAAGATTATAGAGATTAATTTTATATGTATCAATTATATTTTTTTGAAAGCTTTTATGAACTTTTCAACAAATCTATTTTGTGCATATTTTCCAACTATAGTAGACTATGAGACTATATTTTTTAGGAAAATTCTCTCAAATAATTTGTATATATTATTTATACATCCACAATTTTCTTACATGTACTCATACCACAACATGATATGTTTCCAAGATACTTGATAATATTCATCTTGGCCACATACCTCCTCTCAGACATCTTTTAAGTCCAACCTCCTTGTTCTACGCTTCTTATTAGGAAGTTTCATCATGGTTCTTTCACTCCTAGAAGCCTCAGATCTTTTCACTTGTCTAGATTAGGTCCACGAATCTTGGGTCATTTCATATATATAGTTTCTACTTGTCGAGATAGAGTTCCTAGAGCTATCCTTTCATCGAGCTTCTTCTCATGTTTCTTTTCCTTTTTCTTTTCTTGTTGGGGAGTGGTCTCTTGTTTTTCATCTAATGAGTTTGGATTCTCCACTTCCCATAGGTCATATATAATTCATCGCCCATATGATTGGTATTATATTTGGAATTTAAGACACAAAACTAATATTGGTAGGTCCAAAGATTGGTTATCTTATTTGTGGTCCAACCTAACTTTGTGATGTTATTTCATAGCTATGTGAATTTTTCACAATATTTAAATCTACCACTATTGTGTAAAAGGAGATACATATTGTTCTTCCACTAGTGATAAAAAATGATAGATCAACAAATACATATGGATTTATCACCTTTGGATTGTAGCTTTTCTCCCAATAAGGTTGTGGGGCACGTCTAAGAGAGGTTCCACATTCATGTGATCCAAATAGCTATTAGGGCCATAATCCCAATGGTCAAAAATTACATCTATACCCAAATGGGTTATCTTAGCTACTAGTAAAATATTGGCTCAATCCTTTTGTTCAATGAGAACTCACCTTGAGTGATTGTGCCAATTTAGATTGTGGTTTTCATTTTTCTAGCTCTAAAATTAATGTCCACTATGGAAAATTGTCAAGCCATTGTAAGGCAAGAGCCTTAATCATTACACATGTAGGTAGACTAAAATTTTATTCTATAAATCCATGCATTTACACAAAATTAAAAGATATCCTAAAAAACCAATTAGATGGAGGCGAACTCTCCTTCATCCAATCACCATGCTCTATCATAAGCTTAGAAAGGACTTCTTCCCATTTAAATATTCAAGGCTTATTGTTAGGAATATGTTAGAAAAGGTGTTGTATTCATGCATGGAGGAAAGCACATTGGTTCATACCTTGACTAGATTCCTTTTTCCCAACACATTAGTAATATCTAGCAATATATACCTCTTGAAAATCTCATAATTTTGATGCAAAAACATGTTAGCAAGAAAGGAGGAGTACATATATTTATATTTCTTGTCATATTTTTCCAATTTTTTAAAAATGCCTCTTGCAAAAATGTATGCAAAATCATACTTTAAGGGATCCTATTTTATGAGATTGAAGCCTAAGCCCATTTGAAATTACTCTACTTCATAATTATGATAAAAAACATAAAAGAAGGAAAGCATGAGCTATATCAAAGAGGAAAGGTTTGGTATTTGTTTCTTTCTTCTAATCTAAGGAGAGAAGGTTTAAGACCTCTAACATATAACACATACAATATATGAAATAATAATGTCTAATCAATGAACCAATGCAAATATCAAATCAATTTATAAACTAAATAGATCTAAGCAACTAAATTTGAATAATTGCAAGAGTAAGCTAAATCAAGTTCACCAAAATGTAATATGGGAAAAGTGACCCTAGACTAGCCCATGCATTAATCTAGGTCAATCCTTCTTCCATGCAACATTAAAGATATGAGTAAGTTTGGATTTTTCCACAATGAAGGCTTCTATGTTTGTCTATATCACTATCTGAATCACAATCCTTTGGATCTAAATCTGCACACATGAAAGAGGGAAAAGCTTTTGACATATAGCCTATGCTTGCTTAAGTCAAATCTTATGTTGGTGTTCTGGTGCAGGAGCACCTCTCCAAACACCTAAGTCCACCTTGGAACCAAATGGAGGTAGTGGATCTAAATAATTCCTAAAAGTGAATTGGGATATATTGAAGCCAATAATGGCAATATGTAATAAACAATTTAATTTAAATATTATAAGTCCTAGAAGTCCTGGCAAAGGATTTAAGACCAAAACAATGTAAGGGTGGCCAATAGTCCCAAATGGGATCTAAAGTTGTTTAGGGGAGTCAATTAGGTCATATAAGAAATAATAAATTGATTGGGATAGAAGTTAATAGGTTTTTAATAGTAATAAACAATAAAATGTAAGTTGGAAATTCAAATATTTGAATTCCAATGGTTATGAGCGTTTAGGAGAAAATGGTGTTTTAGTGTTTTTAGACTTAACTAAGCCTTCCAACCGACCCAGATTGGTTGAGGAAGTTGATAGGAAGTCTATTTAATGCTTGGAAGAGAGAATGGTATGAACTGGAGATGAAATGTACGGATTTCTACTCAGAATTACAATTAAATTCAGAATTGCATAACTTTCCTTTGCATGTTTTGATCTCTATTTCATTCCATTTATTTTGTTGATGCTTGGAAGATATATCAAGTTTTTATAAGACATATTTTTATGCTTTTAAATATTATTTTTTCCATTTCAATCATTTTGGATTGACTGTACTCACCAAGTTTTTGTTTTTCTTAGTAGTTTTGATAAATTCTTCAATGTGAAAGCATCATTCCATGAATGTGATTTATTTTTCTCATGGAATGATGCATATTTAACATGTAAACCATTGTAATAATATTATGTGTTGCCGAAGATTTGATTTGATGTGGTGATCACCAAGAATAGTGAAGAAAACTTGATGAAATTGCTTGCTAGAGTGTAGCAGCAAGATATTTGACTTAAGGAGGGCATATTTTTGGTTGAGGTAGAAAAAGTATAGGTCCAATGTGTGATGAATATTGAAGGAGGGGTTTTGGAAGTGAGTGGAAGGGTGAAAAATAGGAGGCCCTAATTTTTGGAGCAATTTGGTGAGGGTATGTTAGAAACCCCATAAGGCAACATGATATTGCCAAAACAATTTGATAATCCTTAGTTTTAGACCATTTCTAGACTCTGTGAAAAGTGGCATGTTAGGGTAGCAGATAGAAATGGTACTTCCTTTGTAAATGCACCTAAATTAGCCCTCTTGTAGACAATGAACAGTCAACTTTTGGGATAGTTGGTCCAAAGTACCAATACTAAATATTTTGATATGTTATGTATAAGGATAATTGGTGTTTGAATATGTAATTTATTTGGGAAGTGTATTGGTAAAACAAAATGTTATGTGAGAAACAATCATTGGTTAAGGCTACAAGGATAGAGAGCCTAGAGTGTGGATTGAGGGTAAGATCTTGGAGTAGGAATTAAAGAACCACTTGAACATTGCTAGAGTCATATTTTAAGCCATATTTAATACCTATAATAGTAAGGGAGTTGGGAGAAGTCAGAGCGATAGGCTAGTGGCATATTGGCACTTGGGATCACTTGGGTAAGGAAGACTATTGAAGAAACCAAGAACAACTTTTTTATGAAATAACCCCAATCTAACCAAACAATCTACATCAATTGGTATCGGAGCATAGGAGCATCCTAGGTGAATATTTGAGGAGTTCATTTTGAGATATTTTCTTTAGAGATGTTAGAGGGAGAAGAAGAGGGGATCCCATAGAGGGTCACTAATGCTAAACTTGCTAAGTTGGTAAGAGAGAAGATGGCAGACAATAGAATGTTAAGAGAAGAATTCAAGAGGTTGATAGACCTTGTGGACAAACAAGGAAATGGAGAAAACCATGAAGATGAGGAAATATTTATAGCAACAAGAGAGGAACCTGTTGATCCTGAGGATGCAAGATTGGAAAGAATCTTGAAGGCAGTAAATCTTGGAGACTCAAAGGTAAAAGTTGAACTTCTTATGTATGATGGAAGGATGGATGATAAAATTTTATTGGATTGGTTCAGTTCTCTTGAAAATTTCTTTGATTGTGATGATGTTGAAGATAGAATGAAAGTTAAGATTGCTAAGTCTAGAATGAAATGACATGCATTATTATGGTGGGATAACTTGTAGGCTGACAAGATGAAGAAGGGCTGGTCTAAGATCTCATCATGGCCAAGAATGATGGAGAAGATGAAGGAAAAGTTCCTTCCTGAAGACTACAAAGTTTAGTTATATAAGACGATGCAAGGACTGAGACAAAAGGACATGGATGTCTCAAAGTATACAAAGAAATTCCACAAGCTTGACATTAGGGAATCTCATGATGAAGATGTGGAAGAGAAGGTGGCTAGATATCTTGGAGGATTGAAATACAATATCCAGAATGAGATGAGCATGGCTACACCTAGAACCCTGGAGGAGTTCTTCAAATTGGCTATGAAAGCTAAGGATAAGATTAGGAGAAGGAAAGAGAGGCAAGGTAATCCAAGAGGACAAACAAGTAAGGGAAAGGGAGTGAATCCAAGCCAAGAGAAGAATGAGAAAGGAAAAGAGAAAGTCTCAGATCAGAGAGGAGAACAAAAGGATGCTAGAGTAAAGAATTTTCCTGGAAAGTGCTACAAGTGTGGTGAAGAAGGGCATCCATTCTACAAATGTCTTGAAAGAGAGGCTAGGAAGAATGAAAGCAGAGTCAATCTAACTCAAGAAGAGGAAGAGACCAAAGACAAAGAAGAAAATGTTGTTCTAGAACCTTATACAGAGGGATATTTTCTCATGGTGAGAAAAGGAGCAAACATACAATAGAAAAATAAATCAGGGGTATCAATTTTCAGAACCAATTGCCAAAGTTATGGTAAGATTTTCAAGATGATAGTTGATTTTGGTTCTTTTGATAATTCTGTTTCTTATGAGATGGTGAATAAACTGAATTTTCACACATTTCCAATTGATAGACCATATAGAGCATCATGGGTCAGTAACGATCAAAACATTATCATAAAGGAACAAGCATATGTTGATTTTTCTATTGGGATGTATAATGATAGGGTCTTGTGTGATGTGGTCCCTATGACTTGATGTCATGTCATTTTGGGAAGACCATGCAAAGCCTCAAGACAAACCATTCATTATGGATTGGAAAATGTTTATGTTGTGCAAAAGGATGGAAAGACTTTTACCCTCACACCCCTACCCAACCATGTTGCTGATGAAAGTAGGAACATAATTGTGTTTGGTTCTAAGAATTATGTTGATTTTCAGAGGAAAGAAGTGCAGGGATCTATAGCATCAGATCATAAGACAAAGACCACTTTGTTGGTCATAAAATCAGAAGTTTGTGACAATCACAATGCATTGACTATTAAGAAGAAAACAAAGTAGAATAAATGAGTTATGCTGGGGACTATGTGGTGTCCTATGGTATCAAAAAGGAAGGGTGATAGTTACATTACCATGGAGAAAAATAGAAAGGGTCTAATTGATCCTAAGATGAAGATGAAGGGGCAGTTTGTGCATTCACAAGTTGACTATCCTCAATCAGCAATAAACAATGTTTCCTTTGGTGGTCACAAGAACAAGGATTTTTCTTTTGTTTCTAATGCTTTGAATGCAGGTACTACTCATATGAAGGGTTCTAGGTTGTAGATGAAGATTTGCAGACATCCATCAAGGAGAATGGGTGGCAAAAAGACATCTTTCCTTCAATCTTGGGACAAGGGTCATTTTGGAGGTAGGGTTTATGGTGCAGGAGCACCTCTCCAAACACCTAAGTCCAACTTGGAACTAAATGGAGGTAGTGGATCTAAATAATTCCTAAAATTGAATTGGGATATATTTAAGCCAATAATGGCAATATGTAATAAACAATTTAATTTAAATATTATAAGTCCTAGAAGTCCTGGCAAAGGACTTAGGACCAAAACAATGTAAGGGTGGCCAATAGTGCCAAATGGGATCTAAATTTGTTTAGGGGAGTCAATTAGGTCCTATAAGAAATAATAAATTGAGTGGGATAAAATTTAATAGGTTTTTAATATTAATAAACAATAAAATGTAAGTTGGAAATTCAAATATTTGAATTCCAACGATTATGAGCATTTAGGAGGGAAAATGGTGTTTTAGTGTTTTTAGACTTAACCGAGCCTTCCAACTGACCTAGATTGGTTGAGGAAGTTTATAGGAAGTTTATTTAATGCTTGGAAGAGAGAATGGTATGAACTAGAGATTAAATGTACGGATTTCTACTCAGAATTGCAATAAAATTCAGATTTTCTTAACTTTCCTTTGCATGTTTTGATCTCTATTTCATTCCATTCATTTTGTTGATGCTTGGAAGATATATCAGGGTTGTATAAGACATATTTTGATGCTTTTAAATATTATTTTTTCCATTTCAATCATTTTGGATTGACTGTACTCACCAAATGTCTATTTTTCTTAGTAGTTTTGATAAATTCTTCAATGTGAAAGCATCATTCCATGAATGTGATTTTTGTTTCTCATGGAATGATGCATATTTAACATGAACAAAATTTCACTAACATTATATGTTGCAGAAGAGTTGATTTGATGTGGTGATCACAAAGAATAGTGAAGAAAACTTGATGAAATTGCTTGCTAGAGTGTAGCAACAAGCGATTTGATTTAAGGAAGGCATGTTTTTGTTTGAGGTAGAAAAAGTATATGTCCAATGCATGGTGAATCTTGAAGGAGGGGTTTTGGAAGTGAGTGGAAGGGTGAAAACTGTTAACATATTGTTTGTTCATGTTTAACTATATATATAAATAAATAAATGATATGTATAATGAACAGTCACTTCATTTAGTATCAACAGCCACATCTCTCTATAATGAATAGTCACAACTATTCATTATAGATTCTATATATAAATACAAATATATTTTTGTAGAATCAATCAATAAACAAGGCAATTGTATTCTACTACAGCCATTCAGTTTTATATCTTATTTGATCTATAATTTCTTAACATGGTATTAGAGCCAGACTGCAAATGTAGAAGATAGACACACAATTAACCATCAAAGAAAATCGATAATATTAATAAAAGCAAATATTTTTTGTAAAGGTAGAAATAACATTTAAGCATCGCTGATGAATTCAATATGGTATCATAGTAGTTTTGTTTACTGTAGATCATGTGAGTTGTGGTTTGAAGAATGTATCTGCCATTGTGCATAAAAAGATAGGCAAAGATATGGAGGTTGGCTCAATGACTCAATTTGTTGAATTTTGTTGATGATTGGCAAGCAAAAATTTGAAATATATATGAATTTCGTAGTGATTGCTGAAGATGTTTGTCAAATTTTTGTGTTGATTAAACAAGATACTCAAAAAACAATTCATCATTTGATTTCTCGACTTCATTGGAATCGCATCACTCCGAGGAGAACTTGACGCTTCTGGTCTTCATGGCTATAGTGGAGATATCTTAAGAAAGAAATGGAATACACATCCATTCATAGTGCATCTCTATGGTGTCGCCTGGCAAGGTGGATTCTATCATTGTACCTCTTACCTAAATATCTATGAAGGAGACCAATAACATATTGATGGATGGGCATTTGGATAAATCTATCAGCAAGGTCATGATCAATAAGAACTGAAGCAACCTAAATCAAACCTTATACCATCATAAATGAAAAGTTAAATTCTGAACTACCAATGACATCAATATGATGGAAAGAAACTATATCATCAAATAAGAAAATACAAAATTGGATAGTAACGATAGATGTAACTCCCAAGGATTCCCCACCTTCTCTGCCACAGGAGTCCAATCCCTCGCCTTCTCCTCCACTGACATAGGATGGGGCATATAATTTCTTTAATGTACCATTCGAGTCACTATGAGACTATAGAAGAGGAAGTACAAGTAGATGAAGATGCATTCTAAATTGGAGATCAAGCATATTAGTGAGGACAAGGATGTTGTGGATGACTATGTGGAGGATGATGAGCATAAGGATGATAACACAATATCTTTAATTCATTGGCAATATTAAATGTGCTATCAAACTGCATATTGGAGTCTATCATGAATTTGATGTGATCAAACTAAATATAGAGACTGCATATTGGAGGCCATCGTGAATTTACTTTGGACGTGATTGTTGTGCAACATTCATTTTGTGCAAAGTGATATATTGTCTATTTTGGTCACACATGGAGACAAATGGACTTCGTCAAATATATAAGTTGGAAATAATTGATGAGTTCATAGAAGAACAATCTTTTTTAGGAGTTTGATGGTCAAAAATGTCTCAGAATCTGGTTAAATTATAAATCAACACTAGACAGTTATCTTACCTAGACAAATTATTGTGGACTGCTATAAATGGAACTTGTGAAGAGAGATTATGTTTCTCTGTGATCTCTTATTAGTGCATCTATGTTGTGAGAGATTGGGCACAACAACATTCACCAGAGGTAACATCTGCAAAGGCTTGTTGGAGGAAAGAGTATCAGACATAAGCAATTGGCTAACTCATTGATGACTCATAAAATGAGTTATTTGATGAGATGCAAAGTTGTTAGTTAGATACATAATATTTGTTAGTTGGGTGCATAACATTAGAAGGAAATTTTAATGTCTAAACCAAATATGTGTTCCCATGAGGCTTTGTAAATCAAATTTTGAACGACATGGTGGACTTGGCTGAGAGTTGATGTATGCCTGATATTTCCTATATGGGCTCACCTTATTAAAGGAAATAATTGAAACTTAAGCTTTAGGACAGAAGCACAAGAAATTAATTTCCAAGGTAAAATATTACAAATGTGACAAATATGGACATATTCACAAATATTGTCCAAAAAAACAAAAAAATACAAGCAACACTAGCTGAAGTGAAAAGAACAGAAAATTCATTTATCTTCTTAGCCTTGGCAAGTGAATTGATTTCTAAACAAATGTACCTAGATAATAGATATTAGTGCATCTAGACACATCACCAGATACAGGGATCAGTCTGAAACCTTCTCAAGGAACTCTTCAGAAGAGGTAACTATTGGAAACAACTGCACTTATCCAGTAAAAGGAATTGGGGCCTGTTTGATAAAGATAAGAGATGGAGTAAATCTATAGTTGAAAGAAGTTTTGTATGTACTAGGAATGAATAGGAATCTAATCTCTATTTTGGGACTAGTTGATCAAGGATATAGAGTAACATTCAATGAAGACAAAGTCCTTCTCTAGACTAAAAATTCTAATATCAAAAATTCCATTCATATAGGGTCCAAAGATGGCAGTTTGTACAAGCTATGTAGTAAACAAAAAGTAGTCCTAAATCATAATGTACAACATCATAATGAGATTTGGCACAAAAGACTAGGTCATATCAGATATAGTGCTCTTCCAACATTACAAAAGATCACCTCTGGCATACATCCCCTGAAATCTAAACACTCTAACATCTGTAAGGGATGTGCGTTAGGAAAGAACATTAAGGGGTCTTCTCCCACAAGTGAACATAAGTCTAAAAACATTCTAGAACTCATTCATACTAATATGTGTGGCCCTATGTCTTCCTTTTTTTTTTGGTGCCATATATTATCTAATCTTTGTGGATGACTATTCAAGGAAAACATGGATATACTTTTTAAAACTCAAATAATCAAGTGAGGTTATAGCCAAATTTCAAGAACTAAAAGCACTTGTAGAAAATCAAACTAGTAAGAAAACTAAAATTCTTAGATCAGATAATGGTGGGGAATTCACTTCTGATAACTTTAAAAAAATATTGTAAATCTATTGAGATTAAGAGGGAGTATACTGTAGCTTATAATCCTCAACAGAATGGAGTAGCAAAAAGAAAGAATAGGACCATCATTAAAG
This sequence comes from Thuja plicata, assembly GCA_018584345.1. Lineage (NCBI taxonomy): Eukaryota > Viridiplantae > Streptophyta > Pinopsida > Cupressales > Cupressaceae > Thuja > Thuja plicata. The sequence goes on along the minus strand of MU225011.1, from coordinate 1,142,604 downwards.
CAACAAAGGCAATGCTGCATGATCAGAATATCCACATATGGTATTGGGCATAAGCCGCTAACATTGTAGTTTATATTCAAAATAGATGTCCTTATACTATACTAGAAAACACCACACCAGAAGAAGTATTCACAGGAGATAAACTTGATTTAAGTCACTTAAGGGTGTTTGGTTGTCCTATGTATATACACATACCAAAAGAGAAAAGGACAAAGACACGACTTCCTCACAGAAGGTTGATATTAGATTTAGAGGGACTATAATAGTTCATCTAAAACAACCTTGGATGAGGAGGTGAGGAGGTTGTTACAAAGACCTTAAAGGAAGCATCCAGAAGACTGTGATCATGAGATTGAGTCTCATGTGTGCTGGCTAAAATACTTTTATGCTCTCTTACATAACTTGGGGCTCACCTAGAGTGATGAAAACTATATAAGAGATATAGTGCACAAGTATGCTATTCAAGGTACATTATCCCTACAGAACATATGGCTGATATTCTCACCAAGTCTCTTGCTAGAGGTAAGGTTGCATACCTTTGAGATAAACTTGGCATGTTGAAGAATGAAACCTTAGATGGAAAGGAGTTTCATCTATCATCTTGTATGTTATTGCATTCTTCTTCTTGAGAGAGAAGTCTAAGGTGATTCCTCACATCACATGTTAGGTGATATTAAAAATTGGGTATCACATGTCAGGTGATTCCTCATATCACATGTTAGGTTTGATAACATGTTAGGTGATATTGAAAATTGGGTTTCACATGTTAGGTGATTCCTCATATCACATATTAGGTTTGATAACATGTTAGGTGATATTTCATATCATGAATTATGTAATATATGATTTCTTAGTATCCATATGAATCATATTAGGATCCTTCTGAACTTAGTATTACATATTGATTAAACCCTTGAAACATATCACATAGTGACATGTCTCTACGTAAACTTAGTATCCACAATCGGTCAAAACACATAGAGACCCCATATCACTATATGAGAGATATGGTAGACAAGAAGATCATTAAACTGATCTATATCAGTATTGAAGAGCAAAATACATATATCTTTACTAAACCTCTTGCAAAAGTAAAGATAGATTTCTTCAGAAAGAAAATTCGTTTGATCAAAATATGAATGTAATTATTAATGTACATTTTTGTTCATGAATAAAATATTGAAATATTTCAAAATTGTGAAGATGACGATCTTTTGTGTATATAGGTTACTATGTCAAGGTGATGATCTTGACAATAGTAACCAGGCTTCAAGATCGACTCCCGTAAGGGTTTGTCCCGGATAGGACCAGACATCTTGTTGCTTATGTTATCACCTGTTGTGTAATAATTGTTAGGATAGACTCCCGACATCTTAACATTTATATTGTTTCCGCGTGTGTTAACTTATCATGATTAACATTTTAAGAATGTTTGGATTGGGCCATATATCATGATATGAAAATTCTACAAATATATTAAACCCTCTCTCAAGAGGGAGTGTTAACATATTGTTCGTTCATGTTTAACTACGCATATATTATATATATATATATATCAATAATAATTATTAATATATATTTCTCTGATAAATATATATTGGAATGAACTCATATATATATATACATATATATATATATATGTATATATACATATATACATATATATATACATATATATTAGTTATTAATAAATGATATGTATAATGAACAGTCACTTCATTTAGTATCAACAACCACATCTCTCTATAATGAATAGTCATAACTATTCATTATAGATTCTATATATAAATACAAATATATTTTTGTAGAATCAATCAATAAACAAGGCAATTGTATTCTACTACAGCCATTCAGTTTTATATCTTATTTGATTTATAATTCCTTAACAAAAACTAGAAGGTCCTAGTTTTTGGAGCAATTTGGTGAGGGTATGTTAGAAAACCCATAGGAAAATGTTCTATTGACAAACCAATTTGATAATCCTTAGGTTTAGACCATTTCTAGACTTTGTGCAAAGTGGCATGTCAGGGAAGCAGATAGAAATGGTACTTCCTTTGTAAATGCACCCAAATTAGCCCTCTTGTAGACAGTGAACAGTCAATTTTTGGGATAGTTGGTCCAAAGTACCAATACCAAATATTTTGATATGTTGTGTATAAGGATAATGGGTTTCTGAATATGTAATTTATTTGGGACGTGTTTTGGTAAAACAAAAAGTTATGTGGGAAACACTCGCTGGTTAAGGCTACAAGGATAGAGAGCCTAGAGTGTGGATTGAGGGTAAGATCTTGGAGTAGGACTTCAAGAACCACTTGAACATTTTTGGAGTCATATTTTAAGCCATCTTGAATCCATATAATAGTAATGGAGTAAGGAGAAGTCAGAGTTATAGGTTAGTGGCATATTGGCACTTGGGGTCACTTGGGTAAGGAACACCATTGAAGAAACCAAGAACAAATTATTTATGAAATTAGCCCAATCTAACCTAACTATCTGCATCATGTTCCCACCTCCACCACAACAATAAATGATGATAAAAATTAAAGCATGTACTCCCTTAGGAGAAGAGGCAAATGAATGTTGCATAAATTGAAATGGTTCCTTGAGGAATGAAATTATTTCTTGAATCGCATGTAAGGTGATGTTGACTTTCTCTCATGAGATTCTACAAAAGGTTAGTAGAACATGATAATAATGATGAATCATAAACAATAAATGATACTTGATAGTAGATTATTGTATGCTTGATAATGCTTTCATACTTCTTCTCTTGATTCTCTTGAGTTATTAGGATTAGAGAGGGAGATAATCTTAGAAGGTGTTGCAAATGAGAAAGGAATTTTCATTTATATATTAACTAACACCTTTTCATGAGAAACCTTTCAAAATAGACCAACATAAGATTGAATTTTTTTAAGGCCATTATGCCAACATCCAAACTTTTGAATTTGTGGCCAAATTGGGAAGACACTAGGGTTGAGTTCTAGTATTATCACCTTTTTGACATTTCAAGGATCCAATATGAGAGGACACTAATACCTAACTCTAGTTTCAAGCCCAATTTGACAATTCAAATTGCCAAGGAATGTAGGATGTTAAATTTTGTCAATCTAGTCACAAGACATGTGCATTTTCATTTGATTAATTATATAGGAGTAAAACTGAGTGCTAAGGTACAAAATTTACAATGCTAAAATGTTTAATGCTATGCTTTTTTTGTTATTAAAAAAAAATCTATTTGTATGTTCTTAATATTTTACTCTTTTTTTTAATGCTTCTCTTATAGGTTGGAGTCGAACCCATGCAGTGAAATTGATAATCAATATTAATTACCAACATGCTGACAAGGACCAGCCATCATTTCACTCTTTTAATCTTCATCATTAAAAAACCAATAATTTTAAAAACTAACTCTAAGTACTAATACTATTGTTCTGAAATATCTTAATATTTTGAATACAAAGATTTTAAATCACTTATTAAAATTTAACTTATGCATTTGATTTATTTTTTAAATAAACACTTAAAACTTTTTCACCCCCATTTCCCTACTCTTATACTCCCTTTAGTGAGTGGAATAATTATCAAATTCTTATCTTGATTGTTGATTATATCTTTTGATATCCTTTGAATTTGTATAGGTGCATGTCATCTATTTGATCAACTAGAATGTCAAATGATAGTTTCCTAACTTAAATAGGAATAAAAATTGGAATTCTTCAAAAAGGAATATCCATCAGCAAATATGAACATGAAATACTAATTTACAAAATACTTGAAAGGCTTTGTACTAGATCTATAAGAAAAATGGAATAGAAAGTAAATCCTACCAAAACTTTTGTAGAGCATGAACCATTACAAATACTTTTCCTCTGCTTGTATAAGTGTTTTCAGCTACAAACAATTTGATACTTGCAAAGTGGATTGGATGGTCCACTTACCCTTCTCAGCTTGAGCAATAATAGCATCAAATGTTGAACTAAACACATAAAAATCCACATATGATGCTTAGGCTAGTCTAGGAATGGAAAGAGTAGTACACTAGCTTCTAAGAGAGGAGATGCTTCCCCTTAACAGTTTGTCCACTTAAAAAATACACATGTATACAATAGTTCTAAAAGATCTAGTATGTGTCAATATATCTTAATAAGTTTTTATAGTAATCCGCATGTTTTAAAAATGTGTATGCATATTTTGTTGTATTCAAAAGATTATTTTTAGAATCAACTATATGTGCTTTTGAATCGACATTACAAATCATAATTGATAATCAACTAACATGCCTTTTAAAGTTTTTTCAAATAGAATAACTCACAAAATGTTCTAAAGAATGTAATGAATAATTACTTTGAGGTAAGACATAGATATAGATGTTGAAATCTTCCAAACATCCAATGCATGCTTGTGTAATGATCATTTATTGTCTTCTCATTTTGATAATCCTAAAGGATAATATATTTTTTCATTAATATATAAAAGAAATAGTTTTGGAACTGTCGGTAACATGATTACCAAAAGACAGGTTTATAGTGCAACCCGACACAACAATTTATAGAGGTCTTCAAAAATGCTAAGTGTACTATCACCGATAGATAGTTTACTGAGCAAACTGACAACTCAATTCAGAGAGTAACCTGATAGACAGATTCTAAGATCAAACTGACGAATCAGTCTAAAAAGAAAACTGAGAAGAAGAATGCCTACAAAACATCATCGAGGAAAGACTACATAGCAACCCGAGCACCAGTCTACTGAGAGACAACTTTTATTCCAAGAAATGTGGATCTGAGTTACACATCAGATAAAACACTTAAGTTTTATAATTAGCTTTAAAGCTTATCTTTAAAATCATTTCTTGAGGGAGAAGTAAAGCATATGTAATTGTTTTAATTAGTCTAACTAATTGTAAACATGCAAACTAGGAGATCAAGGTCAAGTTGTAAATCTTTGATCATAGAGTTTTCATTGTAAAGTTTGAAACTAAAATAGGTTAAATACATTGTATAAATAGCTATAGAAATCAATCAAACATTGATGATTATAGCCGCAATAGACATCTATGGATCAGACAAAGAGTTTTATGCAGAACGAGAACAAAAGATGAAATCGATTATCAAGAACAAGATTCAAGGCTACCAAGCAGAACATAGGTATTAATCAATCACTATAGGTGATACACATACATTATGAACTTAAAGGATCTGTATTCAGCAATTTAGAATTTCACACCATCAGGTCAATAAGTAATTTTGACTGCATTCTAACAAATGTAGCAAATAGAAGAAATCCTTTAAGAAGGTGGATTTAACAATCCTTATGTAAATATCTTAACCGAGTGGACACTTAATAGTGTTGCTAAATATCTTAATTGAGTAGACCTAACTATTCTAAAATGTTACTCCTAACAGGGTAAGATCATCATAAGTGATCAAACTTGTAGCCTTAACTGGCACCTTCCATTTTGTAGATAGTGAAGCTTTGTGGGTTTCATCCCCACCGCATATTTTACCTTCTAACAAGGTTTTCCTGAGTTACCAATTTTTGTGTTATGTGTACTCACATTTCATGAATGTTTCTATGAATGTTTACATGCAATTAAGTTTATGATTTGAAATTACATGCATAAGATAGAAAATCATCAATAGTTGGTAATGCAAGAACATAGTACTAATGGTTAGTTGATAAAAACTTATAAGGGTGCTGATTCACCCCCCCCCCCCCCTTAGTACACACNGTTAGTTGATAAAAACTTATAAGGGTGCTGATTCCCCCCCCCCCCCCTCTTAGTACACACCATTCCATTATTCCAACAATTGGTATTAGAGCTAGATCTCTTATATGGAAAATTTTAAATCACTTGAGAGAAAAGATCATACAATGGAAATGTATAAGCTATATAAGAATATTGAGAATCAAAAGTTGGAGATATAGATCTTCTATGAGCAATAAAAAGTAGCAAGAATCAATATGAGAGAGCTACTGGATGAAAGAAAAGCTATGACATCTCGCTACAATGAAACAAACTATCATGAAGAAGAGATACCTGATTTATTTGAGTCATCATGATCTACATCTAGAAATACATCAGACACATCTGAAGGAAGCATTACAAGTCTGAATGAAATCAATCAACATCTGATAGAACAAGTAAACATACTGCAAATCGATCAAGATACACAGATGGTAAGGATGATTGATGTTATGAATAATGCTAGAAAAGCTGAAAAGGAAAGGACATTAGCTATTGATGTTAGGAGGAAGATCACTAAAAAGCTACAAGAAAGAGAGACAAAGATACAAAGACTTACTGAACATCATCATAAGATCACTAATCAAATAGTTCTTATGAGTCATGAGCCAAACTAAGTGAACATAGAACTCAATGGGAAATTGGAAGCTATTGGTGAGCTAAGAGAAGAAAATGAGAGACTGAAGCATGAAGTAAGAATTCAACAAAAACACAACGATATGATCAAGAAAGTTGAAGAGAGTACCAAAATAATGGATATTTTTTGAATGGACAAAGAATAGTCAACAACAATACCGGTCTAAGGTATACCGAGCATGGAGAATCATCAAATCAATCTAATTAAAAAGATGTCTACACAAATTTGAGACCAAAGAAGAAGTTATGCAATCACTGTTGAAAACCAGGCCACACATCAAATGTTTGTAGGAGAAAAGCTAAAAGTATTCCTAAATCCACATCTACATTCATAGGAAATTGTTATAACTATAACAAGCATGGACATAAAGCATATGAATGTAAATCTAAGGTGAAACATCCAAAGAAGGAATCCTACATGGGAAAATATTGTCCTACTTGCAAAATTCATGGGCACACATCTCTTGAATGTAGGAAGAAGAGAAGGTGTTGGTACTCAAAAACACAAGAAGGTTTTTTGAGTACCTTGTTAAAATTTTTGCATTTTGGCCCCTTATGAGAACTTTTGAGCCTTTTTGCCCAAATTCAATTTTGAAGTTTTTCATGCATATCAAGTGTTCATCACTCTTGTTTAGACATAAGAAGACATCCTAGATCATCAGATTCAAGTTTTGAGTCATTTAGTGATGTCTTGTTTTGAGCACTTGTCCTTTTTTGCATATGTTGATTATAGTGTCAAATTGTTGTAACTAGCCTACTTTGCATTTGAATAACTTAAGCCCTATTGAGTTTCATAGTTCACCACTTTGGAAATGTTTAACATGTATATCAAAGAGCTTATGTTTTAAATCTTAAGTCATTTTGAATCCATTTGATAAGTTTTCAGTCTCCCCAAAGTTGGTCCTACAGAACTATCTTCTTTCTCTGTCATGTCCAGATATCTGAATAGCCTACTTTGAGCTTTTGCAAGTTGTACCAATTTGAATTCCCTGCATATTTGAATGTTCCCCATGTTTTAAAAATGAAAGTGTACCCATTTGAAGAGTTTCAGACTCATACCAATCCAGTTGTTCACTTTCCCAACTTGATTCCAAATCCAATTTATGCATATTTGCTGAGTGCAAAATCAAGAAAATTGTAAGATGCTAACTTTGCAAATTGATGCCGATAGATCAGTTCACCTTCAGTGAAAGATAATTGAAGATTCATGTTCCATGTGCAAAGGTGAATCAAGTTCCAGAGGTTCAAATTATGGGGGCTCTTTTTGATTAGTTTGTGAATCAAAATTTGAAGATAGTTTGTGCAGTTTGACAGTGCAAAGCAGAGGTTTTTAAAAAGTTTTAAGTTATAAAAGGGAAAAATGAAACCATGGAAAGGGGATCCCAGCCCTATGGAGAATATTAAAGGTATTAACCAGCAAGAAAAGTTATCCATTAATGAGCAGCATTTGGAGGCAACTTTTAAAAAATCTGAAAATGCAAGTGCACAGCCAGCCACGTTTTTGGTCATATCTCAAAAACTACGATCTGGGTTGGGCTGAATTTTGGATATGTTTGAAAAGACCATGCTAGAAATCTACAGTAAAAATTTGAGAAAATTAGAGTTGAAACGCAAAAGTTATGGCTCTCTAAGTATTGGCAGCAATAGCAAAGTTTCATAATGCACAGAGATATATCCCACATGCATGGGGTTGTGAAAGTTTTTAACATTTATATGCTTCAACACTTAGTATATGATTTGAAGAAAGAAACAAGAGGCCATTTGGTGGGTCTCTTAGCTGAAATTTTGAAATTCTTGTGGGCCCCATTATTTTGGAGTGAAAATGCATAAAGTTAGTTTCCATGTCTCCAAGTCTCCAAGTCTCCAAAGCCAAGAAAATCATATAGAGACTTAGAGACTAAAGCTTGTCTCCAAGTCTCTAAGTGTACCCATAGTTGGCGAAATAATTTAGAGACTTAGAGAATACACTATCCAAGTTAACCAAAGTCAAGGCATGGTCAATGTGTATTCAAGTTAAGCTCATTCAGAGACTTAGAGACTAAAGGTAGTCTCCAAGTCTCCAGATCGAACCATGGTTAAGAAATTTTTTATGAGACTTAGAGACTACATTGTGCAAAGTAACTGCAGTTGAGACATGGTTAATGGTTGAGTTAAGTTTAAAGGTAGTCTCCAAGTCTCCAAGTCTCCAAAGCTAAGAAAATTATTTAGAGACGTAGAGACTAAAGGCTTGTCTCCATGTCTCCAAATCAAATCAGAGTTAAAGAAATTATTCAAAGACTTAGAGACAATGAAGGAAAAGATGACTGAGGTTAAAATGTGAGTTAAGAGGCTAGTTTAGAGCAGCAAATCAACATGTGACAAGTGTCAAAATCTGGTGGATTCTGGGAGAAAAAAGGCATAAAATAGAATTATAAAGGGAGAAAATGCATAGATTCCAAAATTAAAATGATTTAAAATGTTATAGTTTGTGCATGGAATATTAAAAGGAATATAAAATCAGATTTTCATAAAATATTAAATCTATATAGTCTTTTCTATAGTCTTGTGCAGATTTTTTATTTTTATTTTTCAAAGATTTGAAAATGCATTCCGGGAAGAATTTTCAACACAGAGGAAATCAGATTTTTTGCAGAATAATAGAAAATTTGGACAGAATAAAGATTAGATTATGGGGATCAGATTTGCACAGAAAGAAGAGATAAAATACATATATTTTATTTTCAAAATCAAAATCATATTTGCTTTCCCAAAGATTTTTTGAAGAAGAATGAAATCGGATTTTCTCAGATTAATATCAAATTTGGAAAGCTTCTCAGTGGCAGAATGAAAGAGTTATAATGAGGATAAAATTAGATTTTAAAAAGACAAGTGGAGTTAAAAATTGATTAAATCAATCATATATTTTGAAGACTTGGAATGCAAGTGAAATCAAATTTTTGAAGTCACCGAGAAGGATCATATTTTTGGAAAAGAAGGAATGAGTGCAAATCAGATTTGAGAGAAGGACATGTGTTTTCCAGACATAGTTTTTAGGGTTTCTTCTCTTCTATATATCTTCTTCTTTTCTTAGTTGTAAGGGTTCCTTTCCTCTACTTTGTTCTGGTTCTTTCCTACAGATGCTCAGAGCGGGTCCCTATTGGTCTTGTGGAAATTTTATTGTAAGTTATACTTCTATGTCTTTGATATTCTAAAGGCTTATTATCTGGATGTGTTGAAACAAAATACAATAATAGAATACAGTGTAGTTTTCCCTCTTTCATATTATCATGTCTCTTTGCATTCTGTTTGTGCTCTAGTGTGTTTTACTTGTAAGGCATTTGAAATACACCTGCTACAAGGTAGTTTGTCTAATTATTTATGAGTTCCTTTCAAGGAGAGGACTAAGTTTCATAGA
>MU225011.1:1065002-1117762 GCA_018584345.1 Thuja plicata | reverse complement strand
ACATCCTAACATATACATCAACATCATGAAATAACCATAAATCATATGCAAATAGGAGATATAACACTCTAAGCAATGAATCAATAACATACTGAAACATGATACATAAATATCCTTTAAACCAACTAAAATAACCCACACATACATAAAAAGGCCTAAAAGAGTTCGACAACCAAAAATGGAAAGAAAACCAAGAGGTGGGTATTACACCCACATTAGGATGTAAGGCTTCAAAGAAAAGGAGAAGATGCCCTTTGCAGGCAAGATCCTACATCTACTTCAAGGAAAAATCTCATCTTATTTAAATATTGTCATGGCATTGACAATAGTTTTGAATGGATTCTCCATGCAACTATATCTATAGACAACAGTGGTAAAAAATGGCAGAGTGGAAAGAGGTCGAGTTAATTCCTTTTGAGGGGAATTGGAGTGTTAGTTTTCCCATGACACTAGATATTATTCCCTAAACACATTTAGAAGGTCACCTTTAACTCTACTACCAATCAACAAAATTTCAATTGCTCTAAGCTAACATCAATTTCTTCATCTTTGTATAATGTAACAAATTGAGCTACTATATCCATTCACTATGTTCTACTCTTTAGATTGTAGATTTTTATTTTTTTCTCACGATGTTGAAGACAATGCATACCATTCAATTGTTACATACAATCATAAAACTTCTTTTTGAGGAATTATTTCTGATTTCTTTCTTAACAATTTTGAGTAATCACCAATTCACATTGTATTGTTCTTTACCTTATACATCACCCACACAATTTTGAACTTATCAAAAGGTTCCTCGATATACCCATTGTACACCAATGCGTTATTGCTAGTAATTAAAAAATTATGTTCAAAGTAGAAAACAATTCTCAATAAACATTAAAATCAAAGAAATCCTCTTATTCTTAATTTCTCAATTTATCAATTCTACCATTACTTTTTATCTAAACTTTAACAATGTTTAATTAAGTTCACTCATTATTTATTGTTTATAATTGTAGTCATATGATTTCCACCTATAAAGCTATTTTTCTTAACTTCTGATATCAATGTGTGACTTTATTTCCTCGACATTTCAGATTAAACTCCATGATCCATCATTAGGAAGAAGAGAGAAAGATGGGAAATGAGATCAAACTCTTAGGTTATAACATCTTTCTCTCTTCTTTGTACCAATAGATCATAGAATTTGATCCAAAAAATCAAAGAAATAAACTCAAACAATTAATATAATAAAATAAGCATTATTATTATTTATACTATTTTTATTCCGACAATCCATTCAAAATAACTTTCCCAAGGTCATGTGCCCTTGGAAACTTATTTTATTGTGACTACTTGTCTTTTGTTTGGGCTATAAGTATGAGTAGGCCTATGGTTCTTTTTCCATAACCATATGCTATAACATGGACTGAAAATGAAAATCAGTATTCAGTATTCAAGTATTTAAAATGAAAATCTTAAACCTTAGTAGTTAGCATTTATAATTTTTTTATTTTACTAATTTTCCAAAGTTCTGTTTAAAATTTAATTCTCATACATCTTTTTATAACTAGTTTTTCAAATACTATAGTCTATACATATATCGGCACCACCCTGCCACCCCCCCCCCTCCCTAGTCCCCAAACTTGAGCCCTGGGTCCCATCATCTGAGTCAAGAAACTCTATGGAACTCTATTTTTTCACAAAATGTGATCACGCCCTCTTACCTAGTACCGATCCTTCAAAAATACTTGTTACACAAAAATACATACGGACAACATGAAAATGCTTTTAACATTTTTTAAGATTTTGTTAAGAGATTGATTTCATGTAGAAGTGTGTGTAATACTACTACTCACACATACATACAATGACAGATGTAAACAATGGTCATCTAAGAGCCTTAATCTTGTTTACTCATTCTTTAACCTCCATCAAGAAAAAAAAAATGATGCCCATACTTAAATGCAATGGTATGTATAGCTCTAGAGTTGACATACACAGGAGGTTGAGTATGTCATGATCAAATAAAAATTTACTATGCTTATTGTTATACACTAAATTTTGCACCCTTTCAAGCTCTCTTGGTCTTGATAATCTAGTATAACATGGGAATCACTTTGAGGTTGTGGGACCTATGCTAACTTGAAGTGAAGCCTCTGCATTCTAGGATGGTTCCTCTTGGATAATCACCTAATCTACTCTTAGACATGAAAAGTAAAATTGAAGAAAAAGGGATAGAAGGAATGCTTGAAAGGAAATGACTGAAAGAAAAATATCCCACTAGGTGATACACCGAAGGTAACATGAACACAATACAATGACCAAATTGGCATGAAGACTCTCAGAGATAATAGAACACAATCTATCTGAATAGGCTTGCATAAGTGTTTCATAGAGAGGCCTGAGAAAAAGACACAAACTGTGACCTATAAGAAAACATTCACTTCAGCAAATAGGCATAGGAATGAGAAAAAATAGCTAGGGATGAACAAAATCCACAAGACTATCTAAATCATATCAGACACTATAGTACACAAGGGATGCTGAAAAAAAAGGCTCAGGAACTCCAAGATTTCTCTAACATAAGTCGTTGTATTATATTCAGTAAGAGAAATATAAAAAAAGAAAAGATAGAGGGTAGAGAAGATGCCACAGATAACTCATACAGGATCTGGAAATCAATAAAAGGTTACAACTATTGAAAACAAAAGGGAAGAGAAAATGCCACATATAATTTTACAGCAACTGGAAAACTCTAAGCTAAAAATCTTGAAAACTAACTTATATACACGTTCCTCTAGCACGCAGGATCAAGAGTCAATTCGATTCCAAAGAATTACAGTTACAATAGATTTGGATAAACAATGTAGGAAACCCTAACTCTCTCAATTTTTCTCATTAATGCACTTAATAAATATCCTAAAATATCAAATATGGACCTAAATGTCTTTTCTTCACCATAAATGCAACTCTGAGAAGTCAGCTCGACCATCCCTCTATTTCTGTAACTTGAAAATATCGCCACCTCCATGAACCCTGAGATCAGATCTTTTGAATATTTAAATATTTGAATGTGCAATAGTCATAGGTGGCATGGGCACCAATATCAACAACCAAGAGAAAACCTTATTCCTATTTAAAATATAGTCATCGATCTCCCATCTTTGACTCCATCTCTGGCTTGTCTTTAACTCTTCCTTTAAACCCAGGTTACCATTTCCTCCTTGTATTGTTGAGTCTCCAGACCTTTTCTTTAAGCTTAGTTGCATCACGAGACTCAATGACTGAGTAGTTGTGTTATCTCCTTTCATTTCACTTAACTCTGCATCCATTCAGAGACCTAGCGACCACCACAGGATCAAATCAGAATCAACAGCCAGTGGGAAGTCTCTGAATGTTTTCACGATATTCCACCATGGTTGGGAGACTTAGAGACTGAATACATAGAACCCAGGCCCGCCTGCTACCATGTGTCAACCTATCATTTTCTTATGATTGCCAATGCTACAAAGTCCACTGCATCACTACTCTGACCCTTCACATCTGCCACATGTTAGCTCGTTGTTTTTTTTCTAATGATAGACCTCAATCATTTTGTATCCAAGTCATCAAGTGAACCATACAAACTAATATAACCTACTTGACCTTGAACTTTATCTCTGACTCTAGTCTTAACTCAGCTTTGACTCTGGTAGCAGGAATCCTTAATGTCTCCATGTCACTGAATCCTTTTCTTAACTCTAAGTTCATCACGAGACTCTGTGACAACCACAAGATCAGACTCAGCATCAATGACTATCGGTAAGTCTCTAAACTTTTGTGGAATATTCCATTTCTTATTGAGACCTGGCAACCAACATGATCTTAACCTGACTCACCTTTTACCTGGGCTCCTTTACCGAGACTTAGCAAATACATAGTCTTGTAGTCTCCTTTCACTTTGCTTAACTATGGTTTCATTACTAGACTATGCGACTACTGTAAGATTAGATCTCAAATCAATGGCTCATAATAGATCTATGAAAACCTTTCCTTAACTTGAAATTAACCTGAGCATATCTAGTGATTTGGTGACATGAGAAGTCTCACAATCTCCATACCTTTTTCCTAACCATGGTTTCATTAGGAGATCCGGTGACAACCATAGGATCTGAACCTGACTCACCTTTTACTTGGGTTACATCTGTATTTAAAAAATACATGAAGTCGTGTGATCTCTTTTCATTTTCTTAACTACAGGTTACCTTTAGAGACTTAGCGACAAGCACATAATACCTGGGCCCACTCTTTCCACACGTTGATTTGTCATTCCCCCATGATCACCAGGCCACAAATCTTTGACCCTTTGACTGAACGCATCCTCTAACCATGAGTTCATTCAAAGACTCAGCAACTAAGTAGTCTCATGATCTCAAAACACTTTTTCTAATCATGGTTAGTTCACGAGACTACGTGACTAAAGGGTTTTAATTTAACTCAAACAAAACTATAGTTACATTGCAAGGTTAATCTTTTCACTTAGTCACGAGCACTCTGAAACTTTTATTAATTGAGGGTTACATCTAGAGACTTAGCGACTACCATAAGATTAGATCCCGATCGAATGATTAGCACTAAGTCTCTAGACCAAAATGGCATATTCCTTTCCTTCATGAGATTTAGTGACAAAGGAAGTTTCATGATCACTGAATGATATGGAATATTCCTTTTCAATTACGTGACTTAGAGACTAAGAGAAATGTAAATGCACACATGGCTTAAGAGGAACTTAAGTCATTTGAAAAAGGGTAATGAAGGAATAGAAGAGGTCATGGACCAACTAGGGTTTTATAATGAAATGCTTAGGGTTTTCCATACTTAGGTTATTTTCATGCACCAAGGCAAACCAAAGAGCTAAAAAATGTAGAGAATATGATCATGAACTAGAAAAGATTGCAGAAACTCATAGGTTGGACTCTACGCTTGTGGGAGCCTCATTTACTCCACCTTTAGCCAAAATTCACCGGATGAGGAAATTTTGGGTAACATTCTTGGTGATTTCTACTGGATGTCAGCCTGTTAGACATTGAAAACCAGTGGCCTTAACATGCATTGGGCATAAGAGTCATCTTTTGAGCACCCAAAATTTTTTGGAAGAGATTGAAACCAGGAGGAGGAAAACCAAACTGTGCACAAACACTTTTGGAAAGCAGGAAAGACTAAACTAGAAAGCAAAATAGAAATCAAGAAATAATTACAAAGATAGAAAAACCTCAAAACAAGGTTTGAGATGAAAACCATTGACTGATATTGGCAAGGCCTCTCCTTCAAGAGTTGATAACTAAAAAGCATTGTGTTCCTTGCATTCTATGATTATAAATGGTCCACCCCAGAAGAAATCAAACTTTGAATGTCTACCATGCTTGGATTCGTACTCATCCCATTTGAGGACTATATCCCCAACCTTGAAATTCTTGGATCAAGCTCTTTTGTCAAAATTCTTATTAATTTGCATTTCCTAGAACTCCATGACTTGCATAGATTTATTTCTGATTTCTTCTAGCTCCATGAGTTGAGCATACCTTACCTACAAGGGATCTCCTTCTTCAAAGAGAACAAGCTGGGTGGCAAGGTCCAATGCTGGAAACTCTATTGAAATGGATAACTTGGCTTCTTTGCCATACACTAGCATGTAGGGAGAATTTCCAATGATTTTCTTTGGATTTATCATGTCTATCCATAAAGAAGACTTGAGCTTGGAATGCCAGTCTCTCTCATTTTATTGCAAATTCTTCTTGATAATCCTAATCAAGTTCTTATTTGTAGACTCTGCTAGACCATTACCTTGAGGGTAATAATTGGAACTTGTGTTTAGATAAACACCATGTTTGAATGCCCATTTAGTGACTCTCATACATGTGAATGCCAATGCATTATCTGAAATGATAGAATCTAGAGTGCCAAATCTATGAATAATGTCATCATAAAATCTTAGGACAGGACTCTCGTTGGCTTCTTTTAATGTAACAACTTCTATCCATCTAGTGAAATAATTAGTTACAGTGATTATCCACTTATGTGTTAGAATAGTCCCAAAGAATAACTGAGAGGGGGGGGGGGGGTGAATCAGTTATCTGCTAATTAATTTATTTTCTTTTTAATTACAAAATAACATAAAACAAATACACAATTAGATAACACAAATGAGAACACCACAATTTGGTTACGGGGAAACCAAAAGTAAAAACCACAGTGGGAATTAGCAGCCACAAAGAACTATACTTGTTTATAATAATCCCTATTAGAATATTTTACAACCCTATTAGGAGTTGTTCTTTACAATGTAATAAGTATAGTGACCTAATTAAAGGTCTGACCCTGTTAAGAGTCTTTTACAAGTAACCCTATTAGGGGTTAGGACTCACTGTCCAAAAGATCACTGCTTGAATGGTGAAGGCTACAAACTTAAAGAAATAGATGTACACTATATCATATAAATAACTATTAAGTAGACCTATTGTCTTGATCAGTTCTAATGTATTTTATACTCCAACTATTTCTTGAACATAGATCTCTGATGAATGAAACTCAACTGATATTCTTCTCTGCACTTTTTCTATTACTTGTCTTATCATTCACACTTTACAAATACAAATGAACTGTTATATATATCTTTCTCAAAGTATGATATCATGGGACTTGTTAGGAAACTCTTCACAACATCCTTATCGACTAAACTAACCATGTAAGCATAATTATAACTGCACAATATAAATTGAATAGATGTGACGCTTCACAAAGTCGACTTCACCAAATTAACTCTAACATTGTGATCTTGTTGAAACATGTTTGGCGCCTTTAGATAAATATCTTAAACTCATAACTAAACTTTAATAAAAACACACATATCCAAAAGATAGGCGTGACACAAGGAACACTGTATTTGAGTTGGCTCTTAAGTGAGACTCTAGAAACTGTAACTGCCATAACTGATTATTCATAACTCAACTGTAACTGTGAATCTGACTTGGTGTGAATGAACATACCATCTAGAACATGTATATACCATGGAAATAAACACACATGGATCAAAAAAATCTATACTGATAATTGCACATGGGATACCTGTTGTATAATATATGTTGTCATCAATGACAAACATACAAGAAATTATTTGCATACAGGAAAATATCCAACATTCTCCCCCTTTGACATTGATGGCAACATATGATATCATCAACTCAAAGTGTCTTCCTTCTTTTTACAATATTCTCAATATCCTCATCAAAGGTTCCTCTTCACTGGTGCTGCTCTGTATACTCCCCCAGAGTATATGCTCCCCCTTACTACTACTCCCCCATTGACATCAATGACAAAGGGTGTTTAAACACCATTAAGCATAGGTACTACTCCAGAAGTAGAGTAGTCAACCATTCATCAATCACCAAGGATTGATGTTCTTTCTACAAGTTCTAATCAGACTCAGGAAAGGGAATTACTCCCAACTTCTCCCTAAGATACTCAAAAGTATCTTTTGATAGAGGCTTTGTAAAAATATATGCTAGTTATTCTTTGGTTCTCACATAATCCAACTTGACTTCTTTGTCTACAAATTTTTCTCTTAGGAAGTGGTATTTGATCTCAATGTGTTTTCTCTTTGCATGCATCATAGGGTTCTTTGACATATTGATAGTGCTGGTGTTATCATAGTGAATAACAATAGGATAATCAATCTGAATACCAAAGTCTTTAACCATCTTCTTGATCCAAACTATTGTTGAACAATTCAATGCTGCTACAACATACTCAGCTTCTGCTGTTGACTGAGAGATACAATTCTACTTCTTTCTCATCCAAGAAACAAACCTATCTCCAAGAAATACTACTCCTCCTGAGGTACTCTTTCTGTCATCAATACAACTTGCCCAATCTGCATCAGTATACACATGAAGTTGTGAATTCTCTGATTTAGGATACCATAAACCATAGTCTATAGTTCCCTTTAGATATCTTAATATCCTCTGTATTTCCATTAGGTGATTTTATTTAGGTTCAGCTGAAAATATTCCAATAATGCCAACTGCATTGGATATGTCTAGTCTAGATTGGGTAAGATATATAAGTTTTCTAATCATAGACTTGTATAATGTCTTGTCAACTTCTGTGGAATCATCATTTTTAGAAAGTTTGCATCCTGTTAACATGGAGGTGCTCACTGGATTGCAATCTTCCATCTTGAAGGTCTTCAATATTTCCTTCACATACTTATATTGGTTTGTAAATATGCCTTTGTCAGTTTTTATTACATTCAATCCTAAGAAATATTTGATAGGTCCAATCATGCTCATTTCAAATTCACTTTTCATCTCTTTGGAAAATTTTGTACTAAGTTTTTCATTACCTCCAAAGATAATGTCATCAACAAAAATAGAAACAAGTAGTAATCCTTCATCTACTTCTCTTATGAATAAATTACAAACTGTTGCTCCTTTCCTTAAACTAATCTTGGTTAGGTAACCATCAAGTATCTCATACCAAGATCTTGGGGCCTATTTAAGTCCATAAAGTGCTTTCTTCAATCTACATACCATGTCTGGTTTGTCTAAAAGTTTGAATCCTTCAGGCTACTCTATGTAAACTTCTTCCTTTAAGTCACCATTCAGGAATGTTGACTTTACATCCATTTGATATACTTTAAAATATTTGAATGTTGCATAAGCCAAAAACAATTTAATGGCTTTTAGTCTGCTCACATGGGCAAATGTATCAGTGTAGTAGTCTATTCCTTCTCTCTACACATATCCTTTACATACCAGTCTTGCTTTGTTTCTTACCACTATACCTTCTTCATTCATTTTATTCCTGAATACCCATTTTGTTCCAATCACATTTTTGTCACAAGGTCTAGGAACTAATTCCCATGTATCACTCTTGATTATCTGATCTAATTCTTCTTCCATTGCTTTCTTCCAGTCTGAAGAATTACAAGCATCTTCAACACTTAAGGGTTCAATGTGTGAAAGTAAACATACCTCTTCATCTACTGTTAAACTTTTTGCTTTAGATCTAGTGAAAACATTGCTGCTCTGATCTCCAATGATATCATCTTTTGAATTGTATCAAGATGTAAATTTAGGAACTTTAGGTGTGACATCCTCCTCTGTAATTTGTGATTCTTATTTGCTTGATTTAGGGTCATTGCATGATACATCAATACAATCAAACATTTCTTCTATAACAGTTCCTTGTTACTATGCCTGGGTTCATCTTTAATCATAGGTGCATATTCATAGTACCTCTCTTGAACCATAAACTTCTCATCAATTTTCACATGAGTACTTTCAATTATCTTCTTCAATCTTAAGTTAAAACACCTATATGCTTTGATTTTAGTAGAGTAACCTTGGAAAATACCTTCATCACTTCTAGCATCAAACTTACCAACATCATCATCTCTCTTGATGTAGCACTTACTGCCAAAGATTCTGAAGTATTTTACCGTAGGTACGTTACCAAACCAGAGTTCATAAGAAGTCTTATCTGTGCCTGGCCTTAGTTTAATTCTATTGATAGTATAGACTGTTGTATTGACTGCATCTCTCCAGTAGGTATGGGAAACCTTTCCTTCAATCATGATAGTGCACACTATGTCAAGTATGATCATGTTCCTCCTTTCTGCTATCCCATTCTGCTAAGGGGTTCTGGGCACACTCAGCTGTCTTTTGATTCCATGTTCTTCACAATAGTCATAAAACTTGTTAGAGGTGAATTCTCCTCCTCTATCTGATCGCTGACACTTAAGTTTTAATCTAGATTCATTTTCAGTTTTGGCTTTGAATATTTTGAATTTCTCAAAAGCTTCAGACTTCTCTTTTAAGAATGCAACCCACATCATCCTTGAAAAATCATCAACAAACAAAATAAAATACCTTTCTCCATAGTATGATCTTGTTTGAGTAGGACCACATAAATCTGTATGCACTAGATCTAGTTTGTTTTCAGCTAAGTTTTGTTTGCTTCTGAAAGATCTCCTTACATGCTTTCCCACCACACATTCCCTGCACATAGTGGCAACTAGTCTTGCAATACTTGGAAGGTCTCTTACTGCCTTGACATTGCTTATCTTCACTATGTTGTCAAAGTTGATATGACAAAGTATTTTGTGCCATAACCAACTGTCATCCACTTTAGTAACAAAAAAACTTACATTTGAATTGAGCTGAAAAACATTACCTTTAGTCTTAGATCCTGAAGCAATCATGTCTCCTTCTTTGTTGTTAATGATGCACTAGTTGTTTTTGAATTCCAAATAATATCCTTTGTCAAGTAGTTGTCCAACACTCAGTAAGTTATGATGTAGACCATCAACATAAAGAACATCATTTGTCTTGTTCTTTCCATCTAAGGTAATAGATCCTCTACCTATGATAGGTTTGGGAGTGTTATCTCCAAATCTAACCATACCCCCTTTGTATTTGTCTAGATGTACAAATCTATCTTTGTCTCCTATCATGTGGTGAGAAAATCTGATGTCAATGATCTAGTCATTTTTTATGTCTACTTTGGAAATTAAAGCTAACTCTTATGCTTCCTTTTCATCTGCAATGTCCATTTCCTCAAGCAACTTTTCCATGTCTTTAAGGGAAATGAATCCAATTTCATCTTCTCCTGAATCTTCATCAGTTACACCTTCTTCAGCATGATAGCATTCTTTTCTATATTTAGGTTTATAATCAGATTTGAATTTCTTTACTCTTGTAGGACACTTGGATGCAAAGTGGCTGATCTTGTTGCATGAAAAACATTTGAATGGAAACTGTCCTTCATACTTGCCTTTTCCTTTTCTTTCTTTCTTAGCAATCATAGCAATGATTTCTTCTAGTTCTTCATCAACTTCTTCTTTCTCATTATTGCTAGAGAAGTGTAGAGGTTTCTTACCATGAACTAAGGCTTTTAAGGTTGTTGCACTTTTGGGTTTAGTCTTCAATCTAGATATCTCAAATGCAGATATTTTGCTGATCAAAGTCTCTCTCTTGAAGTCTTTTGAAAATTGCATAGTCTCATCTAAGATATTGATCTTGCTCTCATAATCTGATGTCAAAGTAGTCATTAGCTTGTCCATTATGTCCTCTTCTAAAATTTCTCCACCATTGTTTCTAATTCTGGAAACTACTTCATTAATCCTCTGATTGTAGGCTCTAATGCTCCCTTTAGGTAGCATCTAAAGATTGTTGTATTTCTTTTTCTATGTTTTTCTTCGTTCATTATTTTCTTGGATATCTCCTTCAAACATGTCTTCCAAATAAATCCATATGGTGTATGCTCTGTCTACTTTCTTGATCTTAGAGAATTCACTATCTGATAAGGCACTTATAAGGGCTTCTTTGGCAATAGCATTGACGGTGAATACTTCCTTTTGTCTATTAGTAGCATCATCTTTTGCAAGGTCTTTTAAAGAGGGAATAACAGCTTCTTGTGTGGTAATTTCAAAGATCTCAAAACCAATGCATTTTAGATGTGTTATCATTTTTTTCTTCTAGTCAAGATAGTTTTCTCCGTCGAACTTAGGACTCTCTTTCCTGAAGTATGCCATCTGATCTACCTTAAGTTGTTAGGCTTTCTCTCCAAGGTACTTGGATCTGATACCAATTGTTAGAATAGACCCAAAGGATAACTGAGAGAGGGGGGTGAATCAGTTATCTACTAATTAATTTCTTTTCTTTTTAATTACAAAATAGTATAAAACAAATACACAATCAGATAACACAAATGAGAACACCACAATTTGGTTACGGGGAAACCAAAGGTAAAAATCCCAGTGGGAATTAGCACCCACAAAGAACTATACTTGTTTATAATAATCCGTGTTAGAAGATTTTGCAACCCTATTAGGAGTTATTCTTTACAATGCAATAAGTATAGTGACCTGGTTAAAGGTCTGACCCTGTTAGGAGTCTTTTACAAGTAACCCTATTAGGGGTGAGGACTCACTATCCAAAAGCTCACTGCTTGAATGGTGAAGGCTAAAACCTTCAAGAAAGAAATATACACTATATCTTATAATGAACTATTAAGTAGACCTATTATCTTGATCAGTTCCAATGTATTTTATACTCCAACTATTTCTTCACATAGATCTCTGATGAATGAAATTCAACTGATATTCTACTTTGCACTTTTTCTATTACTTGTCTTATCATTCACACTTTATGAATACAAATGAACTATTATATATATCTTTCTCAAAGTATGAGATCATGGGACCTGTTAGGAAACTCTTCACAAAATCCTTGTCAGCTAAACTAACCATGCAAGCATAATTACAACCGCACAATATAAACTGAATAGACGTGACACTTCACAAAGTCAGCCTCACCAAATTAACTCTAACATTGTGATCCTGTTGAAACATGTTTGGCACCTTTAGATAAATATCTTCAACTCATAACTAAAATTGAATACAAACACGCATATCCTGAAGATAGGTGTGACTCAAGGAACAATGTATTTGCATCGGCTCTTAACTGATAGAGTCCAGAAACTGTAACTTCCATAACTGATTATTCATAAATCAACTGTAACTGTGAATCTGACTTGGCGTGAATGAACATAGTATCTAGAACATGTATATACCATGGAAATAAACATGCATAGCTCAAAAACATCTATATTGATAATTGCGCATGGGATACCTGTTGTATATTATATGTTGTCATCAATGACAAACATACAAGTAATTATTTGCATAAGGGAAAATCTCCAACATTATGTCCTGCACTAGATGGAGGATTAATTAAACCTATAAAATATATTCCCCATTTCAATAAAGGCTGCTCTATTCTGATTGGTTGGAGGGGCAGAGCTGCAAGTCTTTCTTTTCCTACAAACATGGCACACTTTATGCATTTCCTCACATGATCATGACTAACCTTGAAGATAGATGGCCAATAGTATCCAACCTTCATGATTTTAAAAGCATTAGTCCTAGGATAAAAATGACCTCCAGAAGGTCCATTATGAAATTCATTGAGGACATCTGTTACTTGTTATGAATCCATGCATCTCAGAATAATACCATTATGATCCTTTCTGAAAAGGATCTCATCAATCAGCACAAAGGGAATAAATTGCAATCTGTAATACCTTCTCTTTGCTGAATCTAAATTTGTAGGATATTCTCCTATCTTTAAAAATGAACCATGTTAGGAAACCAACCCACTGCCTTAGCATGTTCTTCTATTGAATGCACAACTAAGGATGCATTCATTTGCTTTGAATTCTTTGAATTCTCATCTTTTGTCAAATTCTCACAAAGACCTCTTCCTTTGACTAGCTTGGTAGTTTGGATTTCAATGTCATATTACATTGCTTTAGTGATCCAACCAGCTCTTTTCTCATTTGGGTCCTTAGAAAGCAAGAACTCTTTGACAGTTGGATGAGTGACTTTTAAGTGTACCTTGTTGTGGGTCAATAGATATCTAAACCTTTTAAGGCTCTTTACGACAGACAGTACATGTTTTTCCATGAAAGAATATCTCTGCTCATATTCTTCTAAACCTTTGCTAAAGAAAGCAATAGGTTGCTCCAATCCTTCAAAATTTTCTTGAGTTAACATTGTAGATATAGAATCAAAGCCTCCATAAGCATAAAGGATAAAATCCTTACTAAAATTAGGGTTCAACAAGCCAGGAGCCTCTATCAAATCTTTTTTGATAGCTTGGAAATTAACCTTCCCTTCCTTATTCCAGTTGAAGACTAAATTCTTCTTCAACATAGCCATCAAAGGCTTTAGTAAATTTGCAATATTGCGCAAGAAATGTCTGACAAAGTTAATCCTTCCCATGAAAGATTGAAAACTTTTCTTATGAGGTGGTAGGAGTAACTCTAGAATAGTTGCAATCCTCTCAAGGTCAACTGTAATTCCTTGTTTTGATACAATATACCCTAACAGTTTCCCTTCATGGACTGCAAACACACATTTATTGGGATTAAGGGAAATCCCAAAGTCTCTACACCTTTCAAATATTTTCCTCAGATGTTTGATGTGGTCTGCTGCATGTTTGGAATAAATAATTCTATCATCTAAATAGACCAATACAAACTTGTACATGAGGCTTTTAAAGGCCATATCCATTGGCTTTTGAAAAGTAGCACCTACATTTCACAAACCAAAGGGCATCTTTTGATAAGCCATGGTTCCCACTTGGTTGTAAATGCAGTCTTATATTGATCTTATTCATGAACTAGGATCTGATTGTATCCTAAATAGCCATCCAACAGTGAAAAGTGTTCTCATCGAGAGACACACTATAGGATTTGTTCCATAGATGGTAATGGGTGGCAATATTTTAGGGATACCCTATTTAGGTCCCTAAAATCAACACATAGCCTCAACTCCCCATTCTTCTTCCTAACAGGAACAAGGTTGGAAACCCAACTAGTATGTTTATTGGGGTAAATGATTCCACTCTCTATTAATTTGAGGATTTATTTATGCATGAGTGGCTCAATCCTAGGATTGATAGGCCTTTGTTTTTGTCTAACTAGTTTGGCATTTGGTTTCAATTCAATAGTATGTTCAGAAAGTGCAGGAATAAACCCCTTAAGGTCTTCATATTTCCATGCAAATATGTCATTGAACTCTTGAAATAACTGAGTGTAAGCTTGCTTCTCTGAATTAGTGTTCACCTTTCCAAATTTAAAGCTTTTTCCTGGCTCCAATTCTTGTTTAGTATAATTTTTTTATTGGACTACCAAGCCAACTTTACTCTTCTTAACTTGATCATCTTTATTGAAAATAGCTTCTAAGGTTACAAGAACTTTGGGCATCTTATTTTATCTAAGTTGTACCACTTGGTCACCATATTTTTGCATTAGTATATCTTTATTGTGTTTTGAGAAAACATCCTCTTCAAATAAGAACTGCAAAATTTGCTCATCATTGTCAAACATCTGCCAATTAATATTATTATCAGGAATAGAAGGCTTGACAATCACTTTGATATTCTGCTGATCCCTTTCTTTTGAAATTCTATTAGGAATGTCATACTAAGATCCAACAACAACTAATCTATCTGCATTTTGACTTCATTTCCTAGGGATTGCAATAATATTGAAAGCATGAAAATCTTCGATTACATCCCAAACTTGATGCTTGTATTCTCTCATAGTATCATATTTTGCTGCACTTATCCCTCTCACTTGGATGACTACTAGCTCACTATCACCATAAACATTTAGGGATTTGATCCCTCTCTTTCTTGCCCACTCCAATCCATTTACTAGGCTCTCATATTCAACAGTGTTGCTAGTACAGGAGAAACTGAATCTAAAGGTTGCATAATATTTTTCTCCCTCTGGAGAGACAAGCATAGGACCACCACTAGAGCCATGTCTGCTTCTAGCACCATCAAAGAATAGCTCCCAAACTTGGTTTCTATTATCCTCTAATGCTTCATTGTTGGCCCTTTTAAGGCTTGGCTCTGTGGGATTATCTTCTTGTATTAAGTAGTTTCCCAAACTAGCATCCAAAATTATATTGGCTTGGGCCTCTAAATTTCTTTCTAATTCCAACTCATCTAGATAGATATCAGAGATATCTTCTATCTTAGTGTTTTTTTCTCTTATGATTGGGAAGTCATTACTGTCAAGTGCAAGACAAATTGCACCAAGTACATTGGACACATAAGGTTCTATATGGTGTGTTTCCAATGATTCAGACTTGATAGTAACCTTTGTTCCATACCTTGTGTGGAAAAGCATATGAGACCAGTCAGAAGAAAGGTAACCTCCTATCTTGGCTGTAAACTCCCTTGATAAAGATATGGAAAATAAGGCAGGGATGTCTATGATGTATATGTCAAGTATGATAGAGAAATTGGAACTTGCATGGAGAATTAAACTGGTATCCTTAGCTATCCCTACTTTTTCTACTAAGGAACCATTGAGCTATGTAAAATTCTTTTGGAAAGGTTCATATTTCAGTCCCAGTTGGTAAGCTACTTTCTTGGGCATGACAGAGCTAGTAGCTAGCCCCACTATCTACCATACAATTATGTACTAAATATTTTCCAATAATTAATGATACATAAAAGGGAGGTGGTTTTAAGTTCCTACCTTGAATGGTATTTTCTTTGGAGTTTCTACTTGGAGCCTCCTTCTCTTGATCAGTGTTGGCCAACACTGGCTTTGTTGTATCATTCACAAGCCGAGGAGTTGACACTTCAACCAAAGCTTTCTTCAAGATCTCAGGTTGTCCTGGAATAGCCGAAGAGTCCCACATAGACATAGTGGTGTTTGCCTTCTTCATATTTTCTACAATGTTGAAGGGTGTTATAGTATGTATTCTTTGGTTTTCTTTCACTATGATGGGCTTAACCTCCTTGGAAGGTGGACTCTGCTTGTTTGGAATGGTAGGGTCCCTCTTTAATATGGTGAGAACAAATGGATGAAATGACTCTACAAGTGTAGAGGCTTTAGCCACAGAGTCTACTCACTCCATGTCTTGGGCTCTCCTCTTTGATCTAGTATTGGCAACAATTGAAGATCCACCATTAACTCCATTGAAAACTTGTCATTCCCAATTGAAGAGAGCAGTCTCACTATGTTGTACTTCTTGCTAAGGAGATGACTCATTAGAAGAAGCCTTTGATTGAGTATGTGAGGCATTTTGAACCATCAGTGCTTGGTTCACCCACCCATTTGAGCATGTAGCTTGTTTAGGTGGCTGATTGAAAGGAAAACACCATTCATTGTCCAAGAATAGATTGTTCTGACTTGGAACTATATCTCTAGTAGGATTTGCAGAACTAAGAGACATAAGATTGTATGGTTGGAATGGCCTCTGATTAAAGTTCTACCTTTGGCCTGGGTAATTTCCTTTGTATGGTGGCCTATTTTTTTGATAGGGTTGTCCCTAATTTTGATACTCTTGGTTGGGACTTTGGCTTTGTGGCTGAAAAGGTGGCCTATTTCCTTGATTCTTCTTTTTTAAGTTAGTCAAATCCTTGGTTAGAGTCTACAAAAAAAATTTCATTTCTTGTTGACCATTTTGTAACAAGCTATTTGTTGCTTGTTGATCACTTTTCATTTCCTGCAGTTCTTGGGAGAAGTCTGATTTGGATTACTCATAACTAGTGATGGCTTGAGGTGCCACTATAGTGGGTATGGGAGTGTATGGACGAATAATCAAAGGCATGTTTGGTTGAATATTGGGAAAAATAGGCATGGGTGGCCTTGGGGCTATCATGCCTGCTTGAATTAAACAATTTTCAGCCCTGACAACTATGTCAAAGGCATGGGGTAATGAAGTACCTCCCATGGATTGAATCATGACAGATATATTACTATTCATACTTTTTAATAAATATAGAAAGGCATGGTCAGCTCATGGTATTACTAAGATAGGAATTCTATTCCATGTCTTTAGGAATTTGTTGTTAAAGTCTATCATTTGTTCTTGAGGAGCTCTCTTAGTGGTTGTTAATTTCTCAACTAGAGATAAATAATCTGATTTATCCTCAAAATATTTACTTAACGAATCTCCTAATCTATCTCATGAATCAATTGAGCCAATAGCAATGGTTCTAAACCATTCTAAGGCCTTACCTTTAAAAGAGGTTGCTAAAAGCTTGGTAGCCACATTTTCCTCTATAATATGATGCACACTACAAATGGTAGCCACATCTCTTATGTGTTCACATGCAGTTCTCTTCCCTTCACCTGTGAAGTCAGGAAGAGTTTTGAGTGATACTAAGGGAAAATCATGATGTTGAGAAAATCTTAATGGAATTCCTTGATTAAGGGGGACAAAGGTGAACTATCTAGCCATTACAGGAGCTACTATCTACTGGGCAAAAATTGTGTGAGTTGTATTTGGGTCAGGTAGTGGAGCTGAATCTTCTTGTAGCTCTCTAGTTAGGGATCTTCCTCTTCTTCATGAATGGAAAGTAAAATATCTCCTCTCTATAGTAGGTGGTTTAGAGTGAACCCTCCTTGTAGGGGGTTCTCTCTGAGATGATCTGCAATAACTTCTAGTTAGAGGCAGCTGTGAGAATTCAAAGGGTTTTGAACTTCTTGTTTCAATATTACTCATATACTTTTAATTAGGACTAGATCTTCTATCCTTTACACCAGTGGAGTCGCTAGATATTCTTGAAGAGAAACCTCTTTAAGTCTATACTATGCAGTAAGAATATCAAAGATAACATATTTTGAAAATAAACTGCTTTTGTAGTCCCACCAGGCATGCCAGAATTGTTATACACTAAATTTTGCACCCTTTCAAGCTCTCTTGGTCTTGATAATCTAGTATAACATGGGAATCACTTTGAGGTTGTGGGTTCTATGCTAACTTGAAGTGAAGCCTCTAGATTCTAGCCTCATTCCTCTTGGATAATCACCTTATCTTCTCTTAGACATGAAAAGTAAAATTGAAGGAAAAGGGATAGAAGGAATGCTTGAACGGAAATGACTAAAATAAAAATATCCTACTAGGTGATACACCAAAGGTAACATGAACACAATACAATGATCAAATTAGCATGAAGACTCTCAAATCTAATAGAACACAATCTATCTGAATAGGCTTGTGTAAGTGTTTCACAGAGAGGCTTGAGTAAAAGACATCAAATGTGACTTGCAAGAAAACATTCACTTCAACAAATAGGCACAGGAATGAGACAAAATAGCCAGGGATGAACAAAATACACAAGACTATCTAAATCATATCAGACACAATAGTACACAAGGATGCTGAAAAAAAAAAGGCTTAGGAACTCCAACATTTCTCTAACATAAGTCATTGAATTATATTCAGTAAGAGAAATACATACAAAAAAAGATAGAGGAAAGAGAAGATGCCACAGATAACTCATACAGGATTTGGAAATCAATGAAAGGTTACAACTATTGAAAACCAAAGGGTAGTGAAAATGTCATAGATAATTTTACAGCAACTGGAAAACTCTAAGCTAAAAATCTTGAAAACTAACTTATATACATGTTCCTCTAGCATGCAGGCTCAGGAGTCAATCCAATTCCAAAGAATTATGGTTACAATAGATTTGTATAAGCAATGTAGGAAACCCTAACTCTATCCATTCTACTCATTATTTCCCTTAATAAATGTCCTAGAATATTAGATATGGACCTGAATGTCTTTTCTTCACCATAAATGCAACTCTGAGAAGTCAGCTCGACCATCCCTCTGAATCTGTAACTTAAAAATGTCACCACCACCATGAACTCTGAGATCATATCTTTTGAATATTTAAATATTTGAATGTGCAATGGTCATAGGTGGTGTGGGCACCAGTATCAACGGCTAAGAGAAAACCCTGTTCCTGTTAAATATAAAGCCATCGATCTCCCATCTTTGACTCTATCTTTGGCTTGTCTTTAACTCTACCTTTAAACCGAGGTTACCAATTCCTCCTTGTATCACTGAGCCTCTAGACCTTTTCTTTAACCTTAGTTGCATCATGAGACTCAATCACTAAGCAGTCATATTATCTCCTTTCATTTCACTTAACTCTACATCCTTTTGGAGACCTAGCAACCACCACAGGATTAAATCAGAATGAACGGCCAGTAGGAAGTCTTTGAATGATTTTTGGATATTCCACTATGGTTGGGAGACTTAGAGACTGAATACATAGAACCCAGGCCTGCCTACTACCATGTGTCAACCTATCATTTTCTTATGATTTCCAATGCTAAAAATTCCACTGCATCACTACTCTGACCCAACACATCTACCACATGTCAGCTCGTTGTTTTTCTTCTGACGATAGACCTTGATCATTTTGTAGCCAATTCACCAAGTGAACCTTACGATCTAATATAACATGCTCAACCTTTACCTTTATCTCTGACTCCAGTTTTAACTCATCTTTGACTCTGGTAGTAGGAATCCTTAATGTCTCCATGTTGCTGAAACCTTTTCTTAACTCTAAGTTCATCACAAGAATCAATGACAACTACAAGATCAAACTTAGCATCAACGGCTATCACTAAGTCTCCAAATTTTTTTGAAATATTCCATTTCTTATTGAGACCTGGCGACCAACATGATCTTAACCTGACTCACCTTTTACCTAGGTTCCTTTACCGAGACTTAGTGACTGCATAGTCTCATATTCTCCTTTCACTTTGCTTAACTATGGTTTCATTACGAGACTACGCAACCACCATAAGATTAGAACTCAAATCAATGGCTCAGAACACATCTATGAAAAACTTACCTTAAATTTAAATTAACCCGAGCATATTTGACAATTTGGCAATATGAGCAGTCTCACAATCTCAATACCTTTTTCATAACCCTGGTTTCATTAGGAGATTTGGCGACAACCACATGATCTAAGCCTAACTCACCTTTTACCTGGGTTACATCTGTAGTTACAAAATACATGAATTTGCGTGATCTCTTTTCATTTTCATAACTACAGGTTACCTTTAGAGACTTAGCGACAAGCACATAATACCTCAGCCCACTCTTTCCATGCATTGATATGTCATTCCCCCACGATCACCATACCACAAATCTTTGACCCTTTGACTGAACTCACCCTCTAACCATGAGTTCATTCAGAGACTCGGTGACTGAGAAGTCTCGTCATCTCGAAACACTTTGTTTGATCATGGTTAGTTCACATGACTATGCCACTGAAGGGTTTTAACTTAACTCAAATGGAACTAGAGTACATTGCAAGGTTAATCTTTTCACTTAGTCGCAAGCACTCTAAAAATTTTATTAATTGAGGGTTACATTTGGAGACTTAGCAACTACCATAAGATTAGATCCCAATTGAATGTTTAATGGTAAGTCTCTAAACCAAAATGACATATTCCTTTCCTTCATGAGATTTAGCAACAAAGGAAGTCTCGTGATCGCTGAATGATATGGAATATTCCTTTTTAATTACGTGACTTAGAGACTAAGATGAATATAAATGCGCACATGGATTAAGAGGAACTTAATTCATTTGAAAAAAGGTAACAAAGGAATAGAAGAGGCCGCAGAACAACTAGGGTTTTACCATGAAATGCTTAGGGTTTTCCATACTTAGGTTCTTTTCATGCACCAAGGCAAACCAGAGAGCTAAAAAATGTAGAGAGCAGAATCATGACCTAGAAAAAATTGCAGAAAATCACAAGTTGGGCTCTACCCTTATGGGAGCCTCATTTACTCCATTTGTAGCCAAAATTCATTAGATGAGGAAATTTTGGGTAAAACTCATCATCCAAGAAAGTAACACTATAATGATTACTGTATCAAACTAGTGTACAAAAGAGAAAAACATCAGCAAGAGTGTTTAGATAAATTGGCTATGAAGGTATTATATTTTTCCATTTGTATATACAAGGAAAAACATGATCTACATCATCAGTTTCACTACACCAATAGACATGGCACAACACTACCTGACACCATGGTTACCCGATACTGCAAAGTACAAAGCATCTTGACAAACACTGTTCAGTGTTACCCGTTGAAAAAAAGGTTAAAGGAACTTGACAAGTAAAAAAATGAAACCTGATGAAATAGAAAAGAGAGGAACCCAGCATATGAAGGGAACCTGATGATCAGTTCAACAAAGTAACATTGACAGACTTTCAGTTCAACTCGACGACCAAGAACCGATAGTCAGTTACATCCCGCAAAAAGTGGATCTGACTTTCCACCTTAGATAAATCAATGAAGTTTTATATATAGCTTCTTGATTTGTTTTGTATCCATTATGTGTGGAGGAAGAAATTTAATTAATATTTTTTTAATCAGTTTTATTGTTTTAAAAAATGCAAACTAGAGATCAAGGTCAAGTTGTAAACCTTGGATCTAGAGTTAACTTTGTAAAGCGTGATACTAGAATAGGTCAAATACATCTATAAATAGATTCTCAATATATTATGAACATGTTGTTGTTCAATGAGATTTCATGCACAAGGATAGAAACAGATCAAATCAGTTTCAAGAACAAGAACACAGGCTACCGACGAGTAGAGAAAGGTATTCATCAATCACTATAGGTGATATTTAAATTTTGAGAGACTTAATGGATCTGTAATCAGAAATTGTAGATTACATATAGTTAGGTCAACCACATGTACTCATTCTAACAAGTGTAGTACACTTAAGAAATCTTTTAAAGAAAGGTGGACTTAATAGTCCTATTGTAAATCTCTTAAACGTGTGCACAGTTAAATCAGTGTTGCTAAAGCTCTTAACAGAGTAGATCTTAATAGGTCTCCACATCAATACTCCTAACAGGGTAGATCATCAGAAGTGATCAATTCTAAGCCTTTACTAGCTACCTTCCATTCTGCAGATAGTGAAGTTTTTGGGGTGCCATCCCCACTGCAATTTTTACATCCTAACAAGAGTTTTTTGTGATATCATATCTTGTGTTATGTGTTTATTACTTTCTATGAATGTTGCAAACTATTAAATATTGTGAAGTAATGTTACATGCATAAGAAAGAACAACTGATATGGTTTGTAATACAGTAAAGAATGATTACTAATGATGAATGGTGAAAAGAGTTACAATTTTTAGAAATACTGATTCACCCCTCCCCTCTCAGTAATACTTCCCATTAATTCAAACAATTGGTATCAGAGCTAAGTCTCTTCTTGGAAAGCTTAAAGGCTTAAGAAAAAATATCTTACAATGAATAAGTACAAACTTGATAAAGAAACTTGAGATACATATGTTCTATAAATAGTATAAAGAACCAAAAGTCAAGATGAGAGAGCTATTAGATGAGAGGAAAGGTATGGAAACTCAGTGCAATGAAAAAGATTATCAAGAAGAAGAAATTCCAGATTTCTTTGAATCTTCAGGATCAACTGCAAGCAATACATCAGATACATTAGAAGAAAACATCACAAATCTGAAGGAGATCAATCAACATCTGACAGAGCAAATAAGGATGCTACAAATCGGTAAGGAGACCCAAATGATAAGCATGATTGATGTGATGAGTTCTTCTAGACAAGCTGAAACAGAAAGAACACTAGCAATAGATGATAGAAGGAAGATCATATAGAAACTACAAGAAAAGGAATAAGAAATTCAAAGACATGTTGAGCATCACCATGATCTAAAAAATCAAATTATTCTTATGAGTCAAGAAGCAAACAAAATAAATGTGGAACTCATTGAAAGAATACAAACTATTGGTGAACTAAGAGAAGAGAATGAAAAACTAAAGCATGAGGTTAGAATTCAACAAAAACACAATGAGATTATGAGAAAGGCTAAAGAAATAAATAAAAGAATGGATGATTTTCTTGAAGGACAACAAAGAGTCAACAAAAATAATGGTCTAGGATTTACCAAAAATGGAGAATCATCAAATCAAGCCAAATTAAAGAACTTGCTAAAACAACCTGATGAGAAAATGAACACAATTAGGGCTGCAAAGACCAACACATGTAAGTTTGGCTCACTTATCATGTGTATCTTCTTCTATTTTCAAAGTACTTTCCTTGAGTAGGAAAAATGAAATGTGACACTACAAAACCAGTGACATTACATATCAGTGAACTAATTAAGTCACTAGGAGATAACTTTGAATCTGTTATAACTGCATACTTGCTTGAATTCAAGTAAAAGATGATGGAAAGGACAATGATCCTTGAGCAACTGATAGAAAAACATAGGGATAAAATATATTTCATGGTGGATACATGTTTCACCCACATAAAACTAGTTGTACCAAGGACATCTTGGTTAGCACCACTAGATTATGAAATCATCATAGATCGGGCTACAAATGCAATTGATGCATTGATCAATGAGCCTATTGATGACAAACAACCAAGGTTTGGAACCTATGAAGAGGATAGATCAAAGATAAAGAGAGGCCTAAAAATCAAGAAAACTATCAATAAGAAGGATAAGATGCTCAAGAATCTTAAAAAGATTCTATCGGTTACTAAGGACGAACAAGAACAACTAGAGAAAACCAATGAAAAGGGCACCATCAGTGAAGGGCATGATGAACAGAAATCAAACTCTGAGGAAACTAAATCTGATACACCTCCACCTCCTACAAAGAAGCAGAGGACAAGGAGTCAAACTGATGAAACTGACACCACACCTCTAAAGAAATGTCATGTAAGATCCTATAAGAGGAAGTAGCCAACAAAGCAACTAAAGCAGCAAACTGAGAAGACAACATCTACAAAGAGGAGAAAAAGACTATTCAGGATAAAATCTGAAATAGAGGATACTAAATATGAGGAGCCTGATGTAGCAAGGAAAAATTATAGGAATCAAACTGTTCATGAAGTTGTTGAATCTATTGCTACATCTAGCACCATGTTTGACATGAAAATTAGACAATGGGAAACACTAAAACTAGAGGACCAGAATAAGATACAAGATGCAATTATGAAGTCAATGGTCAAGTACAAATATGTACTAGCTGAATTTTTCAATCAAATACCTTAAGAGCTAGATAACAAGATATCCCAACAATGGTCATATGCTCTACAAACTAAAAGAGAAGCAAGGGAGACGGTACTTGTAAAACTAATGCCTCCCGAATCAAACATGGAAGAAATAAAGGAAATCATCAAGAAGCACTCAGGTAAATTTGTAGCCAAGATAAGAGCTTACAAAGTGCTAGAAAATAAGTTTATAGAGCTAGATACAATGACTGAGGCTAAATGGAGACAACTCCTAGATCTGCCAGCATACCCAAAAAGTTGCGAGGAACAATTACTTCTCACCAACACACCTCATACAGAGGAGGAGAAAGATAATGCAAGTCCTTAGCACATTTCTTTGGACAATGTTGAAGACATGGAACCAATAGATTTGGACAAAGTCATGGATGATCTTGACATTCAAGACATCACCAATTATGACTCTGATAATGATCTGCAAAAGAAAGATGATGTTGTATTCATAACACTTAAAGATCAAGGAAGGCAACAAGATTTAAAGACATTAGATGATAAAGAAATGAATGTTGCTAATGATACATGGCATGACACATTGTTTATGGACATAACAAAACTAGACCCTAAAGAGAAAATACAAAAAGATGAGGATGTCACTGCTCAAAAAGACCAAACTGACGAGTAGGACACCACTCTAGATACAACCGAAACTAGCACACAAAGAAATATACCTGTATTAATAAAGAAAATCAATATACTCAAGGTAAATGATGGATTTACTGAAGAAGACACAAGCACACCAAAGGAAAAGGGTGATGCAGAGGCAAAGGACACCAAAAATGCAAAAGCGCAAGAAACCATAGATGACACAAAGGACACAACTGCATAGCAAGCTGCAACCAGTGATCAGAAAGATAGGACTACTGATAAAAATAAAGAGGGAAAACAAAAAGGTAGAAGAAGACACGTAGAAATAAAAGAGTGAAGAAGTTAAGAAAGATGAGCTCGAAAAGAAAATAGAAGAAAAATTTGGAGAGAAACCCAAGGTTGATGGAGAGACATCTTCACCAAAACAACAGGTGCATCTCAAGAAGAAAACACAAGAAGCATCTTCAACCAACCCTTCACCAAGTACTTCAGAGAGAAAAAATGAACTAGCAATGGTAGTTCATACATCTGCATCCCCACAAATCTCAAAGAAGAAGAAAAACAAGCATAAGAATCCAGTAAGTCTAGATGAAATCGTTGAGATCCTAGTTTGTGATCCAAGAACATTGGATCCAACTGAATTAACCAAATATGCAAGACCCTATGAGAGGAAGGTAATGCAAGACAAACTGAGAAAAACCATAAAAGAGGCAAAGGTACTTGAAGTAGCAAGAGGTATACTTCAACAAAGAGTACCAGATGTAGAAATTGATCAAACAACCCCAATGCTTGATTAATTAGTGGTTCGCATGGATGCAATAAAATCTCACAACATCGATGCTGAGAAGGTAGGGGAAGAAAGACTTGAACAAAAGTATGAGTTCAAGCTAGCAGAAAAGATAAGCTAGGAAGTGGCATTTAAAAAGGTAAAGCTTTCTGAATTGGTAAGCACAATTTATCCAATTATCTCAAAAGCTATTACTTTGATACATAAATTATGCACACTTGATCAACTCACACAGGAGTATACCGACAAGATAGCACAAATAGATGATGATCTTAAGACAAGTGCACAAAGTCTCACAAATAATGAAGAAGCAATAAAATTGCATAATGAGAAACTCAAACAGGCTCAAAAATTGAGACAAGATATTCAGAGTGCAGAAACAAAGTGCAGAGATGAGGTAAATGAGCTTTAGGCTAAACTCTTACCTATAATTTCACTATAGCAAAAACATGTGACAGAGGCAAACACACTAATTTCCACCCTATAATTGTCTATCCTAGACAACATTTATGATATGCATACATGAGTAGAGCTAAAGAACATGGCACTAGAACTACAGAAAGAAAAATGGGAGAAATTGCTCAAAGATATCAAGACAACCCACTCACATATTCTTGACACATTGTAAGTTACACATTTTTGTCACATTTTTGGCATCTTATAAGTTGTACATTTTTTCATAAGTATCAAAGAAAGGGGGAAATGATATGTTCACTCACTTCAGTTAAAAGGGGGAAATGATATGTATAGTTCAGTTAGTATAAAGGGGTAAATGATATGTACAATCAGTCAATTGCAAGAAAAAAGAATAGGGAAATTATAGTATATAGGAAAGTATATATGTACATATACTTATACTATACCGATGCATACAGTTAGGGGGAGTCATATAATGACAAGGATATATATATATGGTGTACATACTAAACACTTTAGTATTATGCACATATCAGTTTTTGATACTAATGTCAAAGGGTAAGATTGAAGGAATTATATTTTTCCATTAGTATATACAAGGAAAAACATGATCTACACCATCAGTTTTTGCTACACAGAAAGATAGGGAACAACACTCCCTGACGTCAAGGTTACCTGATACTGCCAAGTATAAAGCATCCTGACAAAAAATATTCAGTGTTACCCGATGAAAAAAAGGTTAAAGGAACCTGATGAGTAACAACAGTGCAAGCCGAAAAAACAAAAAAGAGAGGAACCTGAAAATCAGTTCAACAGAGGAATGTCAACAAACTTTTAGTTCAACCCGACGACCAAGAAACGATAGTCAATTACATCCCACAAAAAGTGGATCTGACTTTACACATCAGTTAAATCACTGAAGTTGTATATATAGCTTCTTGATTTGTTTTATATCCATTATGTGTGGAGGAAGCAATGTAATTAAAATTATTTTAATTAGTTTTACTATTTTAAAACATGCAAACTAAAGATCAAGGTCAAGTTGTAAACCTTGGATCTAGAGTTAACTTTGTAAAGTGTGATTCTAGAATAGGTCAAATACCTCTATAAATAGATGCTCAATCTATTATGAATATGTTGTTGTTTAATGATGATTGTAGCCACTAAGATCATCTAAGGACTAGAGAGAGATTTCATATACAAGGATAGAAACAGATCAAATCAATTTTAAGAACAAGAACACTGGCCACTGACAAGTAGAGAAAGGTATTAATCAATCACTATAGGTGATATTTATATTCTGAGAGCTCTATTGGATCTGTAATAAGAAATTGTAGATTGCATATAGTCAAGTCAACCACATGTACTCATTCTAAAAAGTGTAGTACACTTAAGAAATCCTTTCAAGAAAGGTACACTTAACAGTCCTATTGTAAATCTCTTAACTAAGTGCACACTTAAATCAGTGTTGCTAAACCTCTTAATAGAGTAGATATTAATAGGTATCCACATTAATACTCCTAACTGGGTAGATCATCAGAAGTGATCAATTGTAATCCTTTACCGACTCCCTTCGATTCTGCAGATAGTGAAGTTTTGTGGGTGCCATGCCCACCGTAGTTTTTACTTCCTAACATGAGTTTTCTGCGATATCATATCTTATGTTATGTGTTTATTACTTTCGATGAATGTTGCAAACTATTAAAGATTGTGAAGTAATGTTACATGCATAATAAAGAACAACATATATGGTCAGCAATATAGTAAAGAATGATTACTAATGATGAATGGTTAAAAGTGTTAAAAGTTTTAGAGGTACTGATTCACCTCTTTGATCTAAGTACTACTTCCCATTAATTCAAACAATTGGTATTAGAGCTAAGTCTCTTCTTGAAAATCTTAAAGGCTCAAGAGAAAAGATCTTACAATGGAGAAGTACAAACTTGATAATACTATTGAGAATAAGAAACTTGAGATACAGATGTTCTATAAACAGTATAAAGAAGCAAGAGTCAAGATGAGAGAGCTATTGGATGAGAGGAAAGGTATGGCAACTCGGAGCAATGAAAAAGATTATCAAGAAGAAGAGATTCTAGATTTCTTTGAATCTTCAGGATCAACTGCAAGAAATACATCTTATACATTAGAAGAAAACATCCCAAATATGAAGGAGATAAATCAACATCTGACAGAGAAAATAAGGATGCCACAAATTAGTCAAGAGACCCAGATGATAAGAATGATTGATGTGATGAGTTCTTCTAGACAAGCTAAAATAGAAAGAACACTAGCAATTGATGACAAAAGGAAGATCACAGAGAAACTACAAGAAAAGGAATTAGAAATTCAAAGACATGCTGAGCATCACCATGATCTTACAAATCAAATTATTCTTATGAGTCAAGAAGCAAACATAATAAATGTGGAACTCATTGAAAGAATACAAACTATTGGTGAACTAAGAGAAGAGAATGAAAAACTAAAGCATCAAGTTAGAATTCAGCAACAACACAATGAGATTATGAGAAAGGCTGAAAAAAGCAATAAAAGAATGGATGATTTTCTTGAAGGACAACGAAGATTCAACAAAAACAATGATGTAGGCTTTACCAAAAATGGAGAATCATCAAATCAAGCCAAATCAAAGAATGTCTATGAAAATCCAAAACCATGAAAGGTTATAGGCAAAAACTATGGAAAGCAAGGCCACACATCAAATGTATGCAGAGGTAAAATGAAAGGTATTCCTAAATCTACATCTTCATTCATAGGAATCTATTATAAATGTAACAAGAAATGACATAAAGCTTATGAATGTAAGTCTAAAATAGAATAGCCAAAGAAGGAAGCCTACATGGACAAAAATTGTCCTACATGCAAAATGAATGGGCACACATCTAAATAATGTTGTAAAAAGAAAAGGCAAGCATGGAAACCTAAAGGTCAAGAAATCCCTTATCAACCAAAGAGAATTGGTAATCAATATGTATGGGAGTACAGTACATGGACTAATTGTATAGCATGTGGTAGATATGGTCACATTACTGCAAACTACATGAGAGAATGGACCAAAAGATCTAGATTATGGACAAACCTTGAAATGGCATGCATACACTGTCATAAAGTTGGTCATCTCAAGAAAGCTTGCAAAGACCAAATGATAGAGACAAGCACATATCCGAATGGAAACACCATTGAAGATATCTAGAGAGCTAGAGACAAAATGTGGAGAAAACCTTCAAGAAATGATGAAGCTACACTAAGCAATGCAAATGGTGACACCCCATCTAATGGATCCAGTCACATCACCACCCCCACTTAATTCTAAACAAGTAAGTATAGAACTACACTACACCAAGTCATATTTTACATCAGTTCCATTATACAATTAATAGATATTCAAAATCTGCATGAATAAAGATGCATACTATGTTACTTGTTATAATTCTAAGAAATCACCACCATCAGTATACACATACTGAAAATCATCGGTGAACATAATGGATGAGTTGTGTACACTTACCGGAAACTGTCAGTCAACACATAAAATGGCTAATTTGCTAATGTAACCTGACACACGTTGGTAAGGAAACAAAGTTCTAAAGTTGTCATGATAGAATACCGATATCCGTCGGTAAAAGTAATATTGGTAACTGCTATCCCAAGCATCTTGAAAACACCAATGATGATTTTGAAAGTCTTCCCGATGAACTCCATCTTTATGAATTGAGAATTCATTAAGCATTTATTGTAGACTTAGGGAAAAATCCTTTAAATAGTCGATGGAAGCACTTGATTTTGTACCCACAATTTGAAGAGAAAAGGAAGAGAAAAAAATAGAGCAATTGAAGAGCATTCAGTGGAGCATCCTTGACTCGATTCAACACACAACTAATAGATCATTCACCAGTGCACAAATTGAAGTAAGTACCGAGGGCACTGAAAGAACTCTATCATTATTTTCAAGAAAGCCCTAAAACCTGAAAAAAGATGGCAACAACTTCAAGAACCATAAAGATCAAAAACGATAAAAATAATATGGTTAGGTTAATCAAGAATAGCACATGTGTAGAGCCCAAATATAAGATTTTCCTAAAAATTGCATCGCAACCTGATGAAACTGGTGCATTTTCTAAAATTCCACCTAGGGTTTTTCTTATAGAAGATATTAGGTCTTATATTCACTGTAAGATCACCAAAATAGGTGATCTAGAGATAGATGAAGCTTATAAGAAGCTTTGTGATGCAGAAGGGAGCCTAAAAGAAGAGCACAAACACTTAGAGGTTAAAGGGATAACTAATGCCCTACATTTCCCAAGGGAATTCAAAACCAACTGGATCAGGTTGGTACTAAGCAGACTGCATGACCAGAAGCTATGGTTGGATCAACCCAAGCAAATAATAAAGGATGTCCTTCATGTTGTCACTGGTTATCTAATAACCAACAAGCCCAAGGCACATAAGCATCCTTCCAGGCCTGAAGTTGAAAAGATTACAAAAGATGAATGGGACAACAAAGGTTTCAAAGTTAACACCATCACGGACGAAGAACTGAGATTTGGTGCTTGTGTTATTGGTTACAAGATATTTCAGGAAAGCAAGATGAACAACATATCCTCAACATCAGTAAGCACAGCCTACAAAATAGTAACCAAGGGCATACAGATGGATCTATGTGAGATCATGCTAAAACAAATTGATGAGAACATGAACATAATTAGGTCTGCAAAGACCAACAAATGTAAGTTCGGCTCACTTATCATGTGTATCTTCTTCTATTTTCAAGAGTACTTTCCTTCAGTAGGAAAAGTTAAATGGGACACTACAAAACCCATGACATTACAGACCAGTGAACTAAATAATTCACTAGGAGATAATTTTGAATCTGTTATGACTGCATACTTCCTTGAATTCAAGAAAAAGATGATGGAAAGGACAAGGATCCCTAAGAAACTGATAGAAAAACATAGGGATGACATATGTTTTATGGTGGATACATATTTCACCCACATAAAACTAGTTGTACCAAGGACAGATTGGCTAGCACCACCAGATTATGAAATCAACATAGATCAGGCTAGAAATGCAATTGATGCATTGATCGATAAGCCTATTGACAAAAGAAACCAAGGTTTGGAACCTATGAAGAGGCCAGATAAAAGATAAAGAGAGGCCTAGAAATCAAGAAAACTATCAATAAGAAGGATAAGATGGTCAAGAATCTTAAAAAGATTCTATCAGTTACTGAGGAATAAGAAGAACTAGAGGAAAATAATGAACAAGGCACCATCAGTGAAGGGCATGATGAACACAAATTAAACTTTGAGGAAACTGAATCTCATACACCTCCACCTCCTACCAAGAAGTACAGGATAAGGAGTCAAACTACTCAAAATGACACCACACCTCTAAAGAAAGGTCAAGTAAGAACCTATAAGAGGAAGTAGCCAACAAAGAAACCAAAGTAGAAAACTGAGAAGACAACACCTACAAAGAGGAGGAAAAGACTAGTCAGGACAAAATCTGACATAGAGGATACTAAAGATGATGAGCCTGATGTAGTGAAGAAAAATTATAGGAATCAAACTGTTGATGAAGTTGCTGAATCTATTTCTACATCTAGCACCATGTCTGACAAGAAAATCAGACAATGGGATACACTAAAACCAGAGGACCAGAATAAGATACAAGATGCAATTATAAAGTCAATGGTCTAGTACAAATGTGTACCAGCTAAATTTGTCAATCAAATACCTAAAGAGATGGGTAACAAGATATCCCAACAATGGTCATATGCTCTACAAACCAAAAGAGAAGCAAGGGAGAGGGTATTTGTAAAAATAATGCCTCCCACATCAAAGATGGAAGAAATAAAGGAAATCATCAAGAAGCACTCTGATAAATTTGTAGCCAAGATAAGAGCTTACAAAGTGCTAGAAAATAAGTTTATAGAGCTAGATACAATGACTAAGGCTAAATGGAGACAACTCCTAGATCTTCCAGTAGAGCCAACAAGATGTGAGGAACAATTACTTCTCACCAACACACCTCATAGAGAGGAGGAGAAAGATAATACAAGTCCTTAGCACATTGCTTTGGACAATGTTGAAGACATGGAACCAATAGATTTGGAAAAAGTTATGGATGATCTTGACATTCAAGACATCACCAATGATGACTCTGATAAAGATCCACAAAAGAAAGATGATGTTATATTCATAACACTTAAGGATCAGGGAAGGCAACAAGATTTAAAGACATCAGATGATAAAGAAATGAATTTTGTTAATGAGACATGGCAGGACACATTAGTCATGGACATAATAGAACCAGACCCTGTAGAGAAAATACAAAAAGATGAGGATGTCACTACTCAAAAGGACCAAACTAATGAGCAAGACACCACTCTAGATACAACCCAAACTAGCACACAAAGTAATATGCCTATTTTAACAAAGGGAATCAATATACTAGAGGGAAATCATGGATCTACTACAAAAGATAGAAGCACAACTGAGGACAAGGGTGATGCAAAGGGAAAGGAAACTACCAATGCAGAAGCAAAAGAAATGATAGATGACACAAAGGACACAACTGCTGAGAAAGCTACTACCAATGATCATAAAGATAATACTACTGATCAAAATAAAGAGGGAAAACAAAAGGTAGAAGAAGACACATAAAAAGAAAAGAGTGAACAAGTTAAGAAAGATGAGCTGGAAAAGAAAATAGAAGAAAAATTTGTAGAGACACCCAATGTTGATGGAGAGACATGTTCACCAAACCAACAGGTGCATCCCGAGGAGAAAACACAAGAATAATCTTCAACCAAGCCTTCACCAAGCACTTCAAAGAGAACAAATGAACTAGAAATGGTAATTCATACATCTGCATCCCCACAAATCTCAAAGAAGAAGAAAAACAAGCATAAGAATCTAGTAACTCTAGATGAAATCATTGAGATCCAAATTTGTGATCCAAGAACATTGGATCCAACTGAATTGACCAAATATGCAAGACTCTGTGAGAGGAAGGCAATGCAAGAAAAATTGAGAAAAGCCACAAAAGAGGCAAAGGTACTTGAAGTAGCAAGAGCTATACTTCAACAAATAGTACTAGAGGTAGATATAGATCAAACATCCCCAATGCTTGATCAATTAGTGGATCTCACGGATGCAATAACATCTCATAACATTGATGCTGAGAAGGTCATGGAAGAAAGACTTGAACAGAAGTATGAGTTCAAGCTAGCATAAAATATAAGCCAGGAAGTGGCATTGAAAAAGGTAAAGCTTTATGAATTGGTAAGCACAATTGATCCAATTATCTTGAAAGCTATTACTTTGATACAAAAATTATGCACACTTGATCAACACACACATGAGTATACCGACAAGATAGCATAAATAGATG
This sequence comes from Thuja plicata, assembly GCA_018584345.1. Classification (NCBI taxonomy): domain Eukaryota; kingdom Viridiplantae; phylum Streptophyta; class Pinopsida; order Cupressales; family Cupressaceae; genus Thuja; species Thuja plicata. The sequence goes on along the minus strand of MU225011.1, from coordinate 1,084,112 downwards.
TTGATCTTAAGACAAGTGCACAAAGTCTCACAAATAATGAAGAGGCAATAAAATTGCACAATGAGCAACTCAAATAGGCTCAAAAATTGAGACAGGACATTCAGAGTGCAGAAACAAAGTGAAAAGATGAGGTAAATGAGCTACAAGCTCAACTCTTACCTACAATTTCACTATTGCAAAAACATGTGATAGAGGCAAACACACTAATTGCCACCCCAGAAATGTCTGTCATAGAAAACATTTATGATAAGGTATTCATCAATCACTATAGGTGATATTTATATTCTGAGAGCTTTAATGGATCTGTAATCAAAAATTCTAGATTGCATACATTCAGGTCAACCACATGTACTCATTCTAACAAGTTTATTACACTTAAGAAATCCTTTCAAGAAAGATGGACTTAACAGTCCTATTGTAAATCTCTTAACCAAGTGCATAGTTAAATCAGTGTTGCTAAAGCTCTTAACATAGTATATCTTAATAGGTCTCCACATTTATACTCCTAATAGGGTAGATCATCATAAGTGATCAATTGTAAGCCTTTACTGAGTCCCTTCAATTTTGTAAATAGTGAAGTTTTGTGGGTGCCATCCCCACCATAGTGTTTACTTCCTAACACGATTTTTCTATGATATCATATCTTGTGTTATGTGTTTATTACTTTCTATGAATGTTGCAAACTATTAAAGATTGTGAAGTAATGTTACATTCATAAGAAAGAACAACATATATGGCTGGTAATACAGTAAAGAATGATTACTAATGATGAATTGTGAAAAGAGTTAAAAGTTTTAGAGGTACTTATTCACATGTCCCCTCTCATTACTACTTTCCATTAATTCCAACAATTGGTATCAGAGCTAATTCTCTTCTTGGAAAGCTTAAAGGCTTAAGAGAAAAGATCTTACAATGGAGAAGTGCAAACTTGATAAAAATATTGAGAATAAGAAACTTGAGATACAAATGTTCTATAAATAGTATAAAGAAGAAAGAGTTAAGATGAGAGAGCTATTAGATGAGAGGAAAGGTATGGAAACTCATAGCAATGAAAAATATTATCAAGAAGAAGAGATTCTAGATTTCTTTGAATCTTCAGGATCAACTGCAAGCAATACATAAGATACATGAGAAGAAAAAATCACAAATCTGAAGGAGATCAATCAAAAATTGATAGAGAAAATAAGGATGCTACAAATTAGTCAAGAGACCCAAATGGTAAGAATGATTGATGTGATGAGTTCTTCTAGACAAGATAAAATAGAAAGAACACTAGAAATTGGTGATAGAAGGAAGATCACAGAGAAACTATAAGCAAAGGAATTAGAAATTCAAAGACATCCTGAGAATTGCCATGATCTTACAAATCAAATTATTCTTATGAATTTAGAAGCAAACATAATAAATGTCTAACTCATTGAAAGAATACATAATATCGGTGAACTAAGAGAAGAGAATGAAAAACGAAAGCATGAGGTTAGAATTCAGCAACAACACAATGGGATTATGAGAAAGGCTAAAGAAAGCAATAAAAGAATGGATGATTTTCTTGAAGGAAAATGAAGAGTCAACAACAAAAATGGTCTAGGATTTACGAAAAATGGAGAATCATCAAATCAAGCCAAATCAAAGAATGTCTATGAAAATCAAAAACCAAGAAAGATTATATGCAAACATTATGGAAAGCAAGGCCACACATCAAATGTATGCAGAGGTAAAATGGAAGGTATTCCTAAATCTACATCTTCATTCATAGGATTTTGTTATAAATGTAAAAAGAAAGGACATAAAGCTTATTATTGTAAGTCTAAAATTGAATAGCCAAAGAAGGAAACCTACATGGACAAATACTATCCTACATGCAAAATGAATGGGCACACATCTTAAGAATACTGGAAAAAGAAAAGGTAAGCATGGAAGCCTAAAGGTCAAGAAATCCCTTATCAACCAAAGAGAATTTGTAATCAATGTGTATGAGACTATAGTACATGGACTAATTGTACAGCATGTGGTAGATATGGTCACATTGTTGTAAACTGCATGAGAGGATGGACCAAAAGATCTAGAGGATAGAAAAACCTTAGAATGGCATGCTTAAACTGTAATAAAGTTGGTCATCTCAAGAAATATTGCAAAGACATAATGACAGAGACAAGCACATATCCCAATGGAAACACCATTGAAGATATCCAGAGAGCTAGAGACAAAATATGGAGAAAAGCTTCAAGCACTGATGAAGCTGGACCAAGCAATACAAATGGTGACACCCCATCCAATGGATCTAGTGACATCACCACCCCCACTTAATGTTGAACATGTAAGTATGGAACTACACTACACCAAGTCATATTTTTCATTAGTTCCATTATACAATTGATAGATATTCAAAATCTGCATGAATAAAGATGCATACTATGTTACTTGTTACAATTATGAGAAATCACCCCCGTCGGTATACACATACCAAAAATCATTCAAGAACATAATGTATGAGCTATCTACACTTACTAGAAATTGTCAGTCAATACATAAAATAGCTAAGTTGCTAATGTAACCTAACACCTGTCGGTAAGGAAACAAAGTTCTAGAGTTTTCATGACAAAATACCAATATCCATTGGTAAAAGTAATATTGGTAACAACTATCCTGAGCATCTTGACAACACCGATGATGATTTTGAAAGTCTTCCCAAAAAACTCCATCTTTATGACTCGACAAGTTGTTGAGAATTTATTGCAGACTTAGGATAAAAGCCTATAAATAGTCGACAAAAGCACTTCATTTTGCACTCGTGATTTGAAGAGAAAAGGCAGAGCGAAAAACATAGTGATTGAAGAACATTCAGTAGAGCATCCTCGACTCAATTCAACACACAACTAATAGATCATTCACCAGTTCATGAATCAAAGTAAGTACCAAGGGCACCAAAAGAACTCTATCATTATTTTCAAGAATGCCCTAATCTCTAGAAAGCCCTAAAACTTAAAAAACAATGGAAACAACTTTAATAACCATAAAGATCAAGAATGACAAAAAGAGTATGGTTAGGTTAATCAAGAACAACACATGTGTAGATCCCAAATATAAGATCTGCTCAGAAATTGCATTGCAACCCAATGAAACCGGCGCATTTCTAAAATTCCACCTAGGGTTTTTCTTATAGAAGACATTAGGTATTATATTCACTGCAAGATCACCAAAATAGGTTATCTAGAGATGGATGAAGCTTATAAGAAGATTTTTGATGTAGAAGGGAACCTAAATGAAGAGCACAAACACTTAGAGGTTAAAGGGATAACTAATGCCCTACATTTCCCAAGGGACTTCAAAACCGACTGGATCAGGTTGGTATTAAGTAGACTGCATGACCAGAAGCTATGGTTGGATCAACCCAAGAAAATAACAAAGGATATCCTTCATGTTTTCACTGGTTATCCAATGACTGACAAGCCCAAGGCACATAAGCATCCTTCTAGGCCTGAAGTTGAAAAGCTTACAAAAGCAGAATGGGACAACAAAGGTCTCAAAGTTAATACCATCACCGATGAAGAACTAAGATTCGGTACTTGTGTTATTGGTTACAAGATATTTTAGGCAAGCAAGTTGAACAACATATCCTCAACATTAGTAAGCACATCCTATAAAATAGTAACCAAGGGCATATAGAGGGATCTATGTGAGATCCTGCTAAAACAAATTGATGAGAACATGAACACAATTAGGTCTGCAAAGACCAACACATGTAAGTTCAACTGACTTATCATGTGTATCTTCTTCTATTTTCAAGAGTACTTTCCTTCAGTAGGAAAAGTGAAATGGGACACTACAAAACCTGTGACATTATAGACCAGTGAACTAATTAAGTCACTAGGAGATAATTTTGAATTTGTTATGACTACATACTTCCTTGAATTCAAGGAAAAGATGATGGAAAGGACAAGGATCCCTGAGCAATTGATAGAAAAACATAGCGATGAAACATATTTTATGGTGGATATAGATTTCAACCACATAAAACTAGTTGTACCAAGGACAGCTTGGTTAGCACCACTAGATTATGAAATCAACATAGATCAGGCTACAAATGCAATTGATGCATTGATCAATGAGCCTATTGACGAAAAACAACCAAGGTTTGGAACCTATGAAGAGGCTAGATCAAAGAGAAAGAGAGGCCTAGAAATCTAGAAAACTATCAATAAGAAGGATAAGATGGTCAAGAATCTTAAAAATATTCTATCGGTTACTAAGGAGGAAAAAGAAAAACTAAAGGAAACCAATGAACAAGGCACCATCGGTGAAGGGCATGATGAATAGAAATTAGAATCTGAGGAAACTAAATCTAATACACCTCCACCTCCTACAAAGAAGTAGAGGACAAGGAGTCAACTACTAAAAATAACACCACGCCTCTAAAGAAAGGTCAAGTAAGAACCTATAAGAGGAAGTAGCCAACAAAGCAACCAAAGTAGCAAACTAAGAAGAAAACACCTACAAAGAGGAGAAAAAGACTAGTAAGGACAAAATTTGACATAGAGGATACTAAAGATGATGAGCCTGATGTAGTGAAGAAAAATTTCAGGAATCAAACTTTTGATGAAGCTGCTGAATCTGTTGCTACATATAGTACCATGTCTAATGAGAAAATCAAACAATGGGATACACTAAAACTAGAGGACCAGAATAAGATACAAGATGAAATTATAAAGTCAATGGTCAAGTACAAATATGTACCAACTAAATTTGTCAATCAAATACCTAAAGAATGGGTAACAAGATATCCCAACAATGGTCATATGCTCTACAAACCGAAAGAGAAGCAAGGGAGACGGTACTTGTAAAACTCATGCCTCCTTAATCAAAGATGGAAGAAATAAAGGAAATCATCAAGAAACACTCAGGTAAATTTGTATCCAAGATAAGAGGTTACAAAGTGCTAGAAAATAAGTTTATTGAGCTAGATACAATGACCAAGGCTAAATGGAGACAACTCCTAGATTTACCAGCAGAACCAACAAGCTTTGAGGAAAAATTACTTCTCACCAACACACCTCATAGAGAGGAGGAGAAAGATAATGCAAGTCTTCAGCACATTGCTTTGGACAATGTTGAAGACATGGAATCAATAGATTTGGACAAAGTCATGGATGATCTTGACATTCAAGACATCACCAATTATGACTCTGATAAAGATCCACAAAAGAAAGATGATGTTATATTCATAACACTTAAGGATCAGGGAAGGAAACAAGATTTAATGACATCAGATGATAAAGAAATGAATGTTGCTGATGAGACATGGTAGGACACATCAGTCATGGACATAACAGAACTAGACCCTACAGAGTGAATACAAAAAGATGAGGATGCCACTGCTCAAAAAGACCAAACTGGTGACTAGGACACCACTCTAGATACAACCCAAACTAGCACACAAAGCAATATGCCTGTATTAATAAAGTTAATCAATATACTAGAGGGAAATGATGGATCTACTACAAAAGACACAAGCACACCCAAGGACAAGGGTGATGCAGAGGCAAAGGACACCTCCGATGCAGAAGAAAAATAAACCACATATGACACAAAGGACACAACTGCAGAGAAAGCTACAACTGATTATCAGAAAGATAAGACTACGAATCAAAATAAAAAGGGAACACACAAGGTAGAAGAGGACACATAGAAAGAAAAGAGTGAAGAAGTTAAGAAAGATGAGCTCGAAAAGAAAAGAGAATAAAAATCTGTAGAGACACCCAAGGTTGATGGAGAGACATCTTCACCAAAGAGACATGTGCATCCCAGGTAGAAAACACAAGAAGCATCTTCAACCAAGCCTTCACCAAGCACTGAAGAAAGAAAAAATGAACTAGCAATGGTAGTTCATACATCTGCATCCCTACAAATCTCAAAGAAGAAGAAAAACAAGCATAAGAATCTAGTAACTTTGGGTGAAATCATTGAGATCCTAGTTTGTGATCCAAGAACATTGGATCCAACTAAATTGGCCAAATATGTAAGACTCTGTGAGAGGAACGCAATGCAAGACAAACTAAGAAAATCCACAAAAGAGGCAAAGGTACTTGAAGTAGCAAGAGCTATACTTCAACAAATAGTACTAGATGTAGATATTGATCAAACAACCCCAATTCTTGATCAATTTGTGGTTCTCAGGGATGCAATAACATCTCCAAACATCAATATTGAGAAGGTCATAGAAGAAAAACTTGAACAGAAGTATGAGTTCAAGCTAGAAGAAAATATAAGCCAGGAAGTGGCATTGAAAAAGGTAAATCTTTCTGAATTGGTAAGCACAATTGATCCAATTATCTCAGAAGCTATTACTTTGATGTAGAAATTATGCACACTTGATCAAATCACACAGGATTATACCGACAAGATAGAAAAAATAGATGCTGATCTTAAGACAAGTGCACAAAGTCTCACAAATAATGAAGATGCAATAAAATTGCACAATGAGACTCTCAAACATGCTCAAAAATTGAGACAAGACATTTAGAGTGTAGAAACAAAGTACAAAGATGAGGTAAATGAGCTTCAAGCTCAAATCTTACCTACACTTTCACTACTGCAAAAATATGTGACAAAGGAAAACACACTAATTGCCACCCCAGAAATGTTTGTCCTAGACACCATTTATGATATGCATGCACGACTAGAGCTAGAGAACATGGCACTAAAACTAGTGAAAGAAAAATGGGAGAAATTGCTCGAAGATATAAAGACTCACATAGTCTTGACACATTGTAAGTTACACATTTTGTCACATTTTTGGCATCTTATAAGTTGTACATTTTTGTCATAAGTATCAAAGAAAGGGGGAAATGATATGTTCACTCATCTTATTTAAAAGGGGGAAATGATATGTACAGTTCAGTTAGTATAAAGGGGTAAATGATGTGTACAATCAGTCAATTGAAAGAGCAAAGAACAGGGAATGTATAGTACAGAGGAAAGTATGTATGTACATATACTTATACTATACTGATGCATATAATTAGGGGGAGTCATATAATGACAAGGATATCTACATGGTGTACATACTAAACACTTTAGTATTATGCATATATCATTTTTTGATACTAATGTCAAAGGGGGAGATTGAAGGCATTATATTTTGCCATTAGTATATACAAGGAAAAACATGATCTACACCAACAGTTTTCACTACACCGACAGACAGGGCACACCACTACCCAACACCAAGGTTACCTGATACTGCCAAGTACAAAGCATCCTGAAAAACACTATTCAGTGTTACTTGATGACAAAAAAGTTAAAGGAACCAGACGAGTAACAATAGTGCAACTTGACAAAATAGAAAAGAGAGGAACTTGACAGATGAAGGGAACCCAATGATCAGTTCAACAGAGGAACACTGAAAGACTTTTAGTTCAACCCAATGACCAAGAACCGATAGTCAGTTACATCCCATAAAAATTAGATCTGTCTTTCCACATTAGATAAATCACTGAAGTTTTATATATATCTTCTTGATTTTTTTTATATCCATTATGTGCAGAGGAAGCAATGTAATTATTATTGTTTTAAAACATGCAAAATAAAGATCAAGGTCAAGTTGTAAACCTTGGATCTAGAGTTAACTTTGGAAAGCATGATTTTAGAATAGGTCAAATACCTCTAAAAATAGATGCTCAATCTATTATGAACATGTTGTTGTTAGATGATTATTGTAGCCACTGAGAGCATCTAAGGACCAGATAGATGTTTCATGCACAAGGACAGAAATAGATCAAATCAGTTTCAAGAACAAGAACACAGGCTACTGACAAGCAGAGAAAGGTATTCATCAATAACTATAGGTGATATTTATATTCTGAGAGATTTAATAGATCTATAATCAGCAATTGTAGATTGCATACAGTCAGGTCAACCATGTGTACTCATTCTAACAAGTGTAGTACACTTAAGAAATCCTTTCAAGAAAGGTGGACTTAACAGTCCTATTGTAAATATCTTATAACTGAGTGCACACTTAAATTAGTGTTGCTAAAGCTCTTAACAGAGTATATTTTAATAGGTCTCCACATTAATACTCCTAACAAGGTTGACAATTAGAAGTGATCAATTGTAAGCCTTTACCGGATCTCTTCCATTCTATAGATAGTGAAGTTTTGTGGGTGCCTTCCCCACCACAGTTTTTACTTCCTAATCTGAGTTTTCTGTGATATCATATCTTTTTTTATGTGTTTGTTACTTTGTATGAATATTGAAAACTATTAAATATTGTGAAGTAATTATACATGCATAAGAAAGAACAACATATATGGTCGGTAATTTAGTAAAGAGTGATTACTAATGATGAATGGTGAAAAGAGTTACAAGTTTTAAAGGTATTGATTCACCCCTCCCCTCTTAGTACTACTTCCCATTAATTCCAACAGGCTACTTATAACTCTTTCAAAAACAATATACAAAAGTCTAAGAAAGTACCAAAAATAAAAAAATTTACATTAAATAAGGTAAAGTTAAAAAAAATTTCAGACATAAATACTAGAGTACATAATTTACAGTTTCTAAATATAATAGTTGAGTTTTGCCAAGAGAGAACCTATTGTGATGAGGGTAGGGATCCTCCATCCACTGGGATCCCTAGGGATCAAAGCAATGATGTCATATCATTGCATGTAGAATCCATTTCTTCAAGCCTTGATCTAACTTGATAATGCAACTTTTCTTTCTCATCCTTTGTTTGCTCTTCTTGTAACAGATGGTGATTCAGGTCATAGAGAATGTGCTTTGACTAATTAAAGCCATAAATAAGCATTTTCCACCATAAAAATAGAATAAATTGCATAGATAGAAACTTTAGAAAAGATATTTGTAACGAGAAAAAGATAGATTTGCATCTTTATTCAAAGTAGTAGAAGAGAAATTTAATCAATTTCATCAATTCTATAATTTGTTACCTTCTTTTGAGGTATCTAAATTTATTCAAGGCGTCTCTTTTGTCTTCATTAAATTTCTAACATGCGTTAAGCTTCTACCATTTTCCTTCTATGTAACTTTTGCACCTCCTTTGCCTACTTAAAGCATTTCTAGTGCATATGGTACAAAAACTTATCACAGTTAAAAAACAACACCACAAAAGTAGCAAATATTGAATTCCTATACAATGACAGATTCATTCTATGTATGTTCATTTCTAACTGGTATTATTTTTCTATAAATAAAGTGACTGGAAAAAGGATCAATTTACTGAATAAGGTACATGGCTTTCCTATAAGAAAGAAACACGTGGACTTTGTAAAAAGTCACGAATAATTGTAGTTTATAATGCTTTGACAAATAGAATGATATAAGAGGTTTTTGGCATATGGTGACCCTTCTAGTCTACATATTTAAATCATCAGACTGATGCAAATGGAAAATCTAAATTATGAATTCAATTATTTTGTTAGATTATGGTGCTTTAGGTGTGTAGTGCTTGTGAACAGGTGAAAATTCAAAAGTATTCTAGCTATTCTATAGCCTTTTGTGATACTTGCTACCCATGACATTAATCTTTTTTAATATAAGACAAAATTATATGATATAAAAATATTTTTTAATACCCAGAGATAAAAACAAAAAAAAAATCTACAAGAGGTGATCAAGGGCCTAAAAGAGACTAATATCAGAAAAGGATCACTAAATATATAGAAGCTATTACATTTCCATAGAACTTCATTTTGACATATACAATAGTCACAAGTATAGTAGAAAGGAGAATATTATCCTTAGTCTTCCAAGTAGATGTGAGGACAACATTATTTTTCCATATGTAAATCCTCCGATGTAGAATATCTCCCCTTGGACTAAGCTTGATTCAAACTCCATCCTATAGATTTTTCTTGAATTTTAACCTTGCGGCTGATGTTCCACTTCTTTATTAATTAAGAGTAGCTTGGAAATAGGAGGTTCAAAGATGAAACAATCATTTTTGTAGCTAGTTCTAGCTTCTTCTACTAGATCACTTCACCAAGCCCTCTTCATACATTTTCATTAGTCAGAAGTAGCTTAGTGGCTTCAATCTATTTAAGGAGGTTCTTGTAGCTCTTTTTGCTGTCATTCTAAGCAGTCTACCCAATTCCTGAGATGATTTTGAATTCCCATTTGCTTGGCCCTTAGAATTGCACATTGGTGACCTGGAGATTAAAATAACTCACTTGATCTACTTTCTCTTTAGCCTCAATTGCTTGGGCCATGTCAATGATGTTACTGAGCACCATATGAAGAGAAGTAAATTCATAATTCAGCTGAATTCAAAATGCACAATAGGATATACAAAATTAGACTTAATAAAAGTATTCTTAAAGGTTAGTAGTGTTGTAGAATCAAGGCCCAACAGATGTTAGAATACAAAGACTCTATTAAGCTATTTGAGAAAGAAATACATGAGAGATTTTGGAGTGAAAAGGATTATGACTGTCTTCAAGAGGTTTTATTGCAACAAACTCATTTATAGTAGAGTTGACAGTTAAAAAATGATTGTTAATCTTATCCTCATCTAGGATAATATATTGTTGATCTTTCCCATTCTCTCAAGCATCAACATCACTAGAGTTAAAAATGTTTGTGACTTTGCCTTGCTTTGTGAATATCTTTGTTCTTGAATGGGGGTCAGGGGAATAGAGGGGTCATTCTTGGTACAAGGTTGAGACATCCCATCCCACTAGCAAAGGAATGAGGTGGACTACCTTCTCTCTACTACAACCCAACTCGGATGTCAGAATATAAAATCAAAGTATTTGTACGGTTTTTCCTTTTAAAGTATCACAGTTCATTTTACTTGGAGGTAGAAGTAATAGTTGCATAATATGAAGATGCTGGAGAAATTTAATGGTGTCAAGTAATTGCAGTGAAATGGAAAACAATAGAAGCAACATAAAAAATTGCAATATCTATCTCATTATCAGAGAAACTTATATGTAACAAAGCAACATTCATTTAGAGATAATAGACATCAAAGTTAGGACAGTCATGTACAAGAAGTAATAATAGTGTTCCTTCGACATAGAAATTCTAGTGTATCTCATGAAGGACATTGAAATATGTTGCGCAGAAGTCCAAACAAAGAAATGAGAAACAAATAGTAAAATAGGAAAGCCTTGAATAGGACAGGGACAGTCAGATTGTGGGTGAAGATGCAAAGAAAAACATACTAATTCACATAATTCTCATGGCTACAGATATTTAAGATAATATTGTGAATGTAAAATTTGAAGTGAGGAGTCAAGATATGTGAGTTTGAATAAAACAAGTAGTAAATCCAATGAAACATGTAGATTTCTAATCAGTAAGACCAATGAAGTTTGTGAATGTTCTGAAGCAAAAATTTCTTGTAACCTATTAACTTAAGGATTGTTTTACCTGATAGAGCTGTACTAGTACCGACCTCACTGCGATGTCCACAAGCAATTTCTTGAGCACACAAAAACTCCTGTAAGAAGAACACATACATATTTTAGTTCATGGCATAAAAGAGTATTAAATATAAAACTTTATTGAAATTTTTTTATAACTAAAGATTCATTACTGCTTGCTTCATAACAATGTGCTTGCTGCATCAATTCCTCTTTCCTTGCCAACGTCTCCTCGGTTGGATTTGGGTCAACCAAAATGGAAAGAATTTCTAAACTGACTTTTTTAAATTTCTTCTTGACCATATTTATGGGGTTAGCGATATATGTGATGTCCTCATCCATATCTGACGTTATTTCCTTTGTTTTTTTAGGCACTTTTCCCTTTCTGTGAACATCAATTTGTGACAGGAATATCAATAAAACTATGAGAATAACTCAAAAACCCTAAAGAAAAGAACATAATAATATAAAAAATTTCTTCTATCTAATTTGTACAATTACAATAAGGTTTACCTTTGCTAAAGAATGGGTGGGAGTAACATCCCCACCTCTGTCATCATGTGGTGGATCCATGTTGTCCTATGACAAAGATTAAATATAAAAACTTTAGCGAAATGAAAGCAATAGACTTAGCAAAAAAAACTTATTAATAAAATGGTATATTGGAGTCATAAATTGGAGGTTAGTTTAAATGGTATATAGTTATAAGATCTAAAATATGACATTTTAAATATGAGATTATGTTATCTTACATTTAAAGAATGTTTGGGGGTATGTAATAGATGTATTTGAAATGTAAAGGGGTTAAATAAGATGCTCACCTTTATCCTTAGATACAAAAATAAAGGATCCAAATTGATTAACCCCAAAGGAAGGATCAATGCATAAATGAATCAATCATTTGGAAATAAGAGAAAAGAGGAAGATCTTAAATACCCGTTTATATATTTTAATGTGTGATAGGTTTAGATAGATTAAGAACTTTAATTGAAATGAATAAGAGGAAAGTACTAACCTTGAAATGTTACAAATTTGAAGAATGCTATTTTCTGGAGCCTGCACTTAGTTTCTGGAAAATCCAAGACCAGATTTGGAATAAAAACACTAAGACAAACAAAACCCAGAAATCTTTTTCCGTTCTGACACAGTTCAGATTTTGACCCTCAAGTCAATGTCACCATTGACCTAGAATTTTTGATTCTGACCTAGGGCATAATTGACCTAAAAAGTCTCAGACTAAAATTCTATTTTTGGATCCTAAATTTTTTCCAAAAAGGGTATACAAATCTGCACTCCGATCTACTATTCCAAACCTGTACCTATAAGAAAAATGGATTTGTTTGTTGGTGGGGAGGGTTTTGCCATGGTCAAACCCCAGTTTTGGAATTTACCTCAAAGTATAATTGGATTTGCATAAATAAAACAAAGTAAATGGACAAATTCACCTTGCTTGTAAAATCCCTAGTGGCGGGTTCAAATTTGTGGATCCACAAGTATGCATGCACCAAATGGATGTAGAATGTAGAATGTAGGATGTCTCCAATGAATTTCTTGTGGATCTTCAACACCAATATTGAATGGATCTTGGAAGAGGAAGAGGCTTGGAGGAATGTGGATGGAGAAATCTTCAACAAGAGGGCTCCATGGAGCTTGAATCCTTCAATGGACACCAATGGATCTCCTTGATGAAATGAGTGCTTGAATGCTTGAGAATGGATGAATACTGCAATGGCTACTTGGCTTGCTTCAAATCTTTCTTCTTCACCTTTGGATCTCACTCTTCAAGTCTTTGTCTTAGATTTCTCTTTCTTATAGTTCAAGTCCTAGCTTGTGGTTCTTGATCATGGTTAGTCTTAGAGAAAATGAGAGGAAAAAGATTCCATATATATGAAGCCAGGGCGCAATCTTCTAGAGAGGCATACATAGGAGAATTAAATTCCAATTAGAACCATACCCCTAGAAGAGGACCAATATTAAATATAATTTAATATTTGTTGTTCTGAAGACCGAAATAGCTAACCCGGAAGCGGGAATTAAATTTTTCCAAAGCCTGACATCTAGAAACCTTGAAATTCTAGAATTTGAACCCCAAGCCTGAAAAAGGTTGATTGTGACCTAGGTCAAGGTTGAGGTTGACCTTGACCCAAAAAGGTTGACCTTGACCCTGAGGTCAAAGTCCTAGTTTTTTAGTCTAGGGTGTTAGCAATAGGCTGGAAAAAGTGGAAATGGGGCAGAATAGGGGGATAAAGCGAGATCCAAGTCAGGGACCCATTCAAGGTAGTTGACATGACCCCAAACCACTTACTCAAAAGGCTAAACCAATCTACAATGGAAGTTCTTCCATTTTCTGACTATACATTTAGCCCCCACTTTAGCAAGAGTATGGAGTCAATGCAAACTCTTGGTAAAGGAGATCATGAAGAACAAATAATATTATTGAGATCGCAAGGGACAAAAGAATCCTCAAGTCCCCAAGGGACTTAAGTGCTTATCAACCCTAAGATCATGATAAGAGAGACATCACCAGTTAAGGAGAAAGAGAGAGGGTGCGATTACCTTGCCCAATGAGAACTTATGTCCCTTTATGAACCACACAAGGAAACAGTGCAATTGGAAAGATGGAGTTGAATTGCCTAGTGAATGTGGCTACTCACTAGTCAACCCATTAGGGAGATCCATTCTTAAGGACACCTTCCAACCTTAAGGGATAAAAAAATTGCAAATTGAAACTAGAGGGATCAAGAGATTCATATAGATTTAAACTGGAGGGATCAAGAGATCTTGTAAAGTAAAATATCCATGCTTTAAGGATTAGTCTTTAATCCATAAAGGGAAAAAATTTTAAATTTTGAAAATATCTTGAATGTGTGTGTATGTAAAAAGTGAGTAGAGTGTATGCCCCCATGTTAAAGTCATTGCTAACACTTTAACAGGAGAAATGGCTTGAATGGAAACATAAGTAACTCTACTGATTACGTTTCCACTATGAGATTCCCCCAAACAAAGACAAATTAAGGGAAATATCACATAAACATACAAAGAACACATAAGGGATCTACCTACTATGGGGTTAGTATGATCATAAGATAACATGTATATATAGATATGATATCATTACAAATGAATTGACATCATTACCCAAAGAAAGTAGAACTAGAGTCACAATAGAGGAAAGAAAAATCAAGAGTTACGAAGAAGAGTCCTTTTGGACCACAACATGGAAACCAAAAAGAATCAGTGCTACTATGTCACAGATCCAAGAGGACTACACAAGGAAAAAATTTACACACAATAGAACAAGTACAATATAACATGAAAACTACATATAGAAGAGTAAAGATACATATAGAGGAATTGTACAATAGGTTTGATTCCTTTATCACCTTGTGCCAAAAAAGTAACAAGGGTTGTATAAAAGAGTCTATCAAAGATTTAGCAAACACATTATGGGAGAAGCACAGTACAACATGCAAACACAAAAAGGGCTACCATGAAAGATAAGCCACTCAAGCACCTTTCCTATTCTCCCCATCTTAGTTTATATCATTTAGGGAAGGTGGGCAACTTGCAAGAGGGACTATATCCAACACAGTAGGAATAATAGCCAGTTCCAAACAAGGTTCCTCTTGAGAATCGTGTTGCTTGTTACTGGTGTAATTGTCAATTGAGTTGAAAGCATATGAGGTAAATCACTATCAAGATCAATGGTCTCATATTCATCACTAAGATCAATAGGATCATCAAGGGTATCCTCCTCATCAAGATTAATTAAAATAGGATCTAAGATGCGAATAGGATCATCATACTCATTCATCTTAACATCATTATGAATGTTAACTTCTTTCAACACATTAGGCATAGGTTGGTCGAAAGAAGGTAAAGAATTTTGAAGAACGGAAGCATGGGCCCTAGCATTAGCTCTATGCTTCTTATGACGTTCATTAGAAGATTTGTTACATTTTTCTTTTTTTGACAGATGTTGAGAACTAGGAGGAATAAAAATTGGTTCCTTCATAGGTTCTATAGGAGGGTTGGTAGGATTCACAATAGGTTAAGAAGCAACACTGGGAGGTTGATTAATAGAGCTAACGGTAATGGATAAAGGAGGTATAGAAGGAGTGGGAAAATGACCATGGTTAAGATCTATCTGAGTCATGGTTAACTCGACTATCTTGCAATGTTTATAAGCTTGATATGAATTAAAAAGGTTTTTAGGGCAAGGAGGACATGAATTAGGTAATGAAGGCCAAAATAAATCAAGAGTAGCACAATCTCTAGGCCTAGAAGGTTGATACAAACAATGATTAATCATTTTTACTTCTCCATTATGAATGAACATATGAATAGGAGAAGTAATAGAATGCATAGAAGTTATCCAAGGAAAACCAAATTTGACTTGAAATTGATCAGAAGTAGGAATGACAATGAAGGTAGTATCTATAACCTTGCCACAAAGTTCAATAGGCAAGTTAATAGAACCAAGTGCAGGATAGAGAAAACCATTGCAAGTTTTGATCCATATATTAGATGTATCATAAAAATCACATTGTAGGTTTTTCATAAAAAGGTTTTCCTCAGTAATAACATTTATTAAAGATGTGGGATCAACAAGACAACCATGCGTAGGTATCCTAGAAATCCTAGCATAAATATAAAGGGGACCATCAAGAGCCTTAATAGTCTCAGAATCATCAAAGGTAATTGAAAGTTCCTGAGGTCATTTATCCTTAGTTTGTTTATGAGGTTTAGGTGGAACTTGAATTTGAGGTGAAGGTGAAGGATATTGAATAGTAGGTTGAGATGAAACAATGCACTCCACATGATTAACAATGTGATTAAGATCATCCATCTTTGAATCGTAAACAATATCTATAGAAGATGGTTGAGTGATGGTCTTAGTATCATGTGTAGGTAAAGGATTCATATATATTTGAAGGTTTTAATTAGGAGGAGAGATAGATTTGTTCCCATTACCATAAAAATTATCAACAGATAGAGCATTAGAATCAATTAAGCTTTGAACCTTATGCTTTAGAGAATAACATTTTTCAGTATCATGGCCATTCTAGCGATGGTATTGGAAAAAATATTTAGAATCAAAGGATTTTGATGCTATCATGGTGGGAAGGAAAGGTCAAATAGGAGGCAAGGTAATAATATTAGCACTTAAAAACCTACTCATAATGGAATGTAAAGATTCAGAGAGAGTAGTAAATGTACGATTAATACGGAAAGCAGTGGATGCAGAAGTGGCATTGTGAGATGCAACAACAACTTGATCAACAACCGCATTTGTCTATTTATTAATATTGATATGGTTGTTAGGTTTCTAAAACTTATTAGGATTAGGATTAGTGTCACTCTTATCAACTGGAATAGGAGCCATTGGAGTGTTGCTCTCAAATTGACTCACTTGTAATTGATAATGATGAAGTGTTGCACAAAGATGTTGAAAAGAGGTAAATTCAGTAAGAAGAATCATATCTCTAATATCCTTTTGTAAATTTGAAATAATCATATATTTAATATCAATATCAGGGATAGGATAAGAAATTTGAGCATACAAATGTTTAAATTTACCAATAAAATCAGTCAATTTTTCCCTAATGTTTTGTTTACAATGCATTAAATCAGTTAAGGAAACTTGCAGACCAATGTTATTTTGAAATTGTTGGATGAAGGAATTAGAAAGTTTAGGAAAATAATCAATAGAATAAGGAGGTAAAGAACAATACCATTGCAAAGCCTTATCAAAAAAATTCCTAGCAAACAACTTAGCTAAAATCCTCTGGTCATGAGAATAATCACTACAAATGATTTGAAATGTTTTAACATGAGTAACAAGATCTCCTTTACCATTGTAATTCTCAAGATGAGGTATATCGACTTGCTGAGGGATAGTAGCATGAATAATGTCTAAGGATAAAGGACTACCAATGTAACATGTAGGAATGCTAAACTTGGATTGAGTTAAGGATGCAAGTTGTTGTTGTAAAGATGACACGGTTTGAGATAAACTAATAATTGTGGAATCATTAGAAGAAATAGGTGGCATAGAAATATTAGGAACACTAGGAAAAGTGTAGGAAGTGATAGGAATGGATGACACAACTGGTGGAATACTTGGAACCATAGTTGGAAGGGGATTGGAATAAGTAAAAGGCACACTATGATATGAAGGTTGTGACGTAGGTAGAGATACCGGTGGAACACTCACAAGAATAGATGAAATTGGGAGAGATGTAGTCATCAAAGGAGGGGTATAAGTAGGAATGCTAGATAAAGGAACATAAGAAGGTCCCTCACTAGTGATAGGAGGAGTGAATCCTAGATCTTGATCCTCTCGAGCTAAAGTTTTAACGTTCAAATGCACAAGATGAGTGATACCAAACAAGAGATTAACACCTTGATCACTATCATGAAGGAATTTCATAAGAGCCTCTATATCTTTGATGGAATCTTGATGATTTTTTTCTTGAATAAGTCAATTTCCTATTTTATGAAGTTCTGTTGAAAGTTTTTGCACTTGTTCAGGAGGAACTCTTAAAGCATCATCCTCATCATGAGAGGAAATAGAAGAGTTATGCTCCATAGAAGGATTGGAATCATGAGTGATCAAATTTTCATCTGGGATCCTAAGGAAATGAGAAGAAGATTCTATTGGAGATTTGATTCAGAGCAGTTGATTGTTTGTATGTTTGTCATTGATGACAACATATAATACATAGCAGTAATTCTGTATGAAATTATCTGAATGATGACATGAAGACTTGCGTGGATAGATACATATTTTTGACATGTTTATTATGTTATTTTCATACATGTAGACCTAGATATGATGTTTCAGTAAAGTTATGCAATTCTGTTATTAGCAGTTATAGTTCTGGATGTATAACTGTTTAGGGATGACATATATAACTTGTTTCATGAGTTGCGCCTATGTTCAGGATATGCATGTGTATATGCATGATTAATTATGAGTTGATGAGATAAATCCAAAGGTTCCAAATGTGTTTCAAGATGATTACAAAGTTATGGTTAATTTGGTGAGGCCGACTCAGTGAAGTGTCGCATATGTTCAGCATTGACTTGCACAGACTTAATATTGTTTGCGTGCTTAGTTAAGCCAACTAAGATATTGATGAAGTGTTTCTAAGAGCCAACATGACCTTCTAATTTGGAGAAGATACTTATAGTAGTTCAATTGTGATATGCTAAGTGTGAATGATACAAAATGTGAAGAAAGATGTATAGAGTAGATTATCAGAGTTGGTTCATTCATGAAGGATCTATGTGAAGAGGAAGTAAAAGATTGTAATACACTGGAACTGATCAAGATAGTAAGTCTATTCTATATTTCATCATTAGATATAGTGCATATCTATTATACAGAAGGTTGTAGCCTTCACCATCAATCAGTGAGCTTTTGGATAGTGAGTCCACCACCCTTAACAGGGTTATTTGTAAAAGACTCCTAATAGGGTCCGACCCTTAACCAGGTCACTATACTTATTGCATTGTATTGTACAACTTGTTAGCACTTTTTCTTGTACCACAACCTTAAAATGATAGTATCCTGATTATACCTGAATGAAGACTCCTTTTTGACAAGAGAAAGGCTAATTGCTAAGGATTGGATAATATCCTTCTTCATTTTTGAGCTCCACATACTCAGGCAGGTATTACCTAGATAGTTCACTATGTTTCAAGTAAACCTCAAATG
>MU225011.1:1043469-1057515 GCA_018584345.1 Thuja plicata | reverse complement strand
ATGTCTCATGCAATGACCCTGAATCAAGCAGAGAAGAATCACAGACTATAGAAGAACAAGACACACCTAAGGTTCCAAAATTCACATCTAGATACCATTCTAAAGATGACATCATTGGAGATCAGAGAAGGTGTGTTTTGACCAGATCTAAAGCAAAAGGTCTAGCAATGGATGAAGAGGTATGTTTACTTTCATAGATTGAACCCTTAAGTGTTGAAGATGCCTATAATGACTCTGATTGGAATAATAAAATGAAAGAAGAATTAGATCAGATAATAAAAAATGACACATGGGAATTGGTCCCCAGACCCAGTGACAAAAATGTGATTGGAACAAAGTGGGTATTCAGAAACAAGATGAATGAAGATGGTACAATAGTTAGAAACAAAGCAAGATTGGTATGTAAAGGATATGCGCAGAGAGAAGGAATAGACTACATTGATACATTTTCCCCTATGAGTAGACTGGAAGACATAAAGTTGTTCTTGGCATATGCAACAGTCAAAGACTTTAAAGTATATCAAATGGATGTAAAATCATCTTTTCTGAATGGTGATTTGAATGAAGAAGTCTACATTGAACAGCCTAAAGGATTTAATCTTTTAGATGAATCAGACATGGTATGCAAATTGAAGAAAGCACTCTATGGTCTTAAATAGGCCCCAAGAGCTTGGTATGAGAGACTTGATGGTTATCTTACCAAGATTGGATTCAAGAAAGGAGTGACAGATTATAACCTATTCACAAGAGAAATACCTGATGAATTGTTATTAGTGGCTATATTTTTTGATGCCATTATCTTTGGGGGTAATGATAAGCTCAGTAAAGCATTTGCAAAAGAAATGCAGAATGAATTTGAAATGAGTATGATTGGTCCTATAAAATACTTTTTGGGATTAAATGTAAAGAAAAAAGATAAAGGTATATTCATTAATCAATCTAAATATGTGAAGGAAATACTAAAGACCTTTAAGATGGATGATTGTAAGCCAGTATGCACTCCTATGATAACAGGTAGAAAGCTTTCAAAAGATGATGACTCCACAGCAGTTGATAAGACATTGTACAAATCTATGATTGGTAAACTCATTTATCTAACTCAATCTAGACCTAACATATCTAATGCAGTTGGCATTGTTGGAATATTTGCAGCCAAACCCAAGCAGAGTCACCTAATGGCAGTCAAAAGGATACTCAGATATCTAAAGGGAACTATAGACTATGGTTTATGGTATCCTAAATCAGAGAATGTAAAGTGTCATGTATACACAGATGCAGATTGGGCAGGTTGTATTGATGATAGAAAGAGCACTTCAGGAGGAGCAGTATTCCTTGGAGACAGGTTGGTTTCTTGGATAAGAAAGAAGTAGAACTATATTTCTCAGTCAACAATAGAAGTTGAATATGTTGCAGCAGCACTGAATTGTTCAACTATGGCCTGGATCAAGCAGATAGTTAAAGACTTTGGCATTCATGTTGATTATCCTATTGTTAATCATTGTGATAATACTAGCACTATCAATATGTCTAAGAACCCTGTCATGCACGCAAAGACAAAACACATAGAGATCAAGTACCATTTCTTAAGAGAAAAAGTTGCAGACAAAGAAGTTAAATTGGACTATGTGAACACCAAAGAACAGCTGGCATATATTTTCACAAAGCCCTTATCAAAGGATACTTTTGAGTATCTTAGAGAGAAGTTGGGAGTAATTCCCTCTCCTAAGTCTGTTTAGAAGAAGCAGAAAAGACATCAGTCATTAAGTGACTGATGAATGGTTGACTACTCTACTTCTAGAGTAGTACCTGTGCCTAAAGGACTATGGTGCCATTTTTCATTAATGTCAAAGGGGGAGTATATAGTAAGGAGGAGTATGTACTAAGGGGGAGCATATACTCTGGGGGAGTATATAGATGGAACGAAAACACATACAGAGGAACTACAGCAGTTTAGAGAAATATTTGATGAGGATATTGAGAAGATTGTAAAAGAAAGAGGACACCATGAATAGAGGATGTTTGTGATATCATATGTTGCCATCAATGTCAAAGGGGGAGATTGTTGGAGATTTTCAATTCAGAGCAGTTGATTGTTTGTATGTTTGTCATTGATGACAACATATAATACACAGTAGTAATTCTGTATGAACTTATCTGAATGATGACATGAAGACTTGCATGGATAGATACATGTTGTTGACATTTTTATTATTTTATGTTCATACACACAGACCCAGATATGATGTTTCAGTAAATTTATGCAATTATGTTATTAGCAGTTACATTTCTGGATGTATAACGGTTTAGGGCCGACGTATATAATGTGTTTCATGAGTTGCGACTATCTTTAGGATATGTGTGTGTATATGCATGATTAATTATGAGTTGATGAGATAAATCCAAATGTGCCAAACATGTGTCAAGATGATTACAAAGTTATGGTTAATTTGGTGAGGCCGACTCAGTGAAGCGCCGCTTTTGTTCAGCATTGACTTTCACAAACTTAATATTGTTTGCATGCTTAGTTAAGCCAACTAAGATATTGATGAAGTGTTTCTAAGAGCCGACATGACCTTCTAATTTGGAGAAGATAATTATAGTAGTTCAATTTTGATACACTAAGTGTGAATGATACAAAATGTGAATTAAGATGTACAGAGCAAATTATCAAAGTTGGTTCATTCATCAAGGATCTATGTGAAGAAGAAGTAAAAGATTGTAATACACTGGAACTAATCAAGATAGCGGGTATACTCTATACTTAATCATCAGATATAGTGCATATCTATTATATAGAAGGTTGTAGCCATCACCATCAAGCAGTGAGCTTTTAGACAGTGAGTCCACCACCCTTAACAGAGTTATTTGCAAAAGAATCCTAATAGGGTCCGACCCTTAACTAGGTCACTATACTTATTGCATTGTATTGTACAACTCCTAACAGGGTTGAAATATCTTCTACTAGGGATTACTACAAACAAGTATAGTTTATTGTGGATGCTAATTTCCACCAGGGTTTTTACCATTTCGTTTCCCCGTAATCAAATTGTATATTGAGTACTATGTTATCTGATTATGCATTTACTTTGTTGTATACTAAAGTTGAAGAAGTAAAGAAAAGGACTTAAGTAACTGATAAATGATTCACCCCCCCATCTTAGTTATCCTTTGGGGCTATTCTAACAGATTCAAGATCAAAGCAACCCATGAGTCTACGGCTTCTTCTAATCAGGATACTATAAGTAGGACTAGAAGTGGTAAAGCTCATACACCAATGCAATGCAAATGAACTAATTTAGGAAACACAAGATTTTGAGTTTTAATTTTTGAAATGTAAATGCAAGAACGTAAAAGAAAGGTAATATAATATGCATGCAAGATGTAATATAAAAGATGTAAATATAACACCAAAAAGAAAGAGTTGTCTCACGTCGGGCTCACCAAAATGTAAGATCTAAAATATGACATTTTAAATATGAAATTATGTTATCTTACATTTAAATAATGTTTTGGGGTATGTAATAGATGTATTTGAAATGTAAAGGGGGTAAATAAGATGCTCACCTTTATCCTTAGATACACAAATGAAGGATCAATGCATAAATGAATCAATCATTTTGAAATAAGAGAAAAGAGGAAGATCTTAAATACCCGTTTATAGATTTGAATGTGTGATAGGTTTAGATAGAATTAAAACTTTAATTGAAATGAATAAGAGGAAAGTACTAACCTTGAAATGTTACAAATATGAAGAATGCTATTTTTGGGGGTCTGCACTTAGTTTCTTGAAAATATGAGACCAGATCTAGAATAGAAACGCAGAGATGAACAAAACCCATAAATCTTTTTCCATTTTGACATAGTTCTAATTTTGACCCTCAATTCAATGTCACCATTGACCAAGAATTTATGATTCTGACCTAGGGAAGAATCGACCTAAAAATTCTTAGACTGAAAAATCTATTTTTGGATCCTGAAAGTTTGCCGAAAAGGGTATCTGAATCTGCACTCTGATCTTTTGTTTCAAACCTGTACCTACAAGAAAAATAGATTTGTTTGTTTGTAGGGAGGGGTTTGCCTTGGTCAAACACCATTTTTGGAATTAACCTCAAAGTATAATTGGATTTTCATAAATAAAACAAATTAAATGGACAAATTCACCTTTCTTGTAAAATCCCTTGTGGCAGGTTCAAATCCATGGATCCACAAGTATGCATGCACCAAATGGATGTAGAATGTAGAATGTAGAATGTAGGATGTCTCCAATTAATTGCTTGTAGATCTTCAACATCAATCTTGAATGGATCTTGGAAGAGGAAGAGGCTTGGAGGAATGTGGATGGATAAATCTTCAACAAGAGGGCTCCATGGAGATTGAATCCTTCAATGGCCACCAATGGATCTCCTTGATAAAATGAGTGCTTGAGAAGTGCTTGAATGCTTGAGAATGGATGAATACTTCAATGGATACTTGGATTGCTTCAAATATTTCTTCTTCACCTTTTGACCTCACTCTTCAAGTCTTTGTCTTAGATTTCTCTTGCTTATAGTTCAATTCCTAGCTTGTGGTTATTGATCATGCTTAATCTTAGAGAAAATGAGAGGAAAAAGATTCCTTATATATGAAACTAGGGCACAATCTTCTAGAGAGGCCTACATAGGAGAATTAAAATCCAATTAGACCCATACCTATAGAAGAGGACCTATATTAAATATAATTTAAGATTTTTTGTTCTGAAGACCGAAACAACCGACCCAGAAGCAAGAATTAACTTTTTCCAAAGCCCGACATCCAAAAGCCCTGAAATTATGGAATTTGAACCCCAGGCCTAAAAAATGTCAATTGTGACCTAGGTCAAGGTCAAGGTCGACCTTGAACCTGAGTTCAAAGTCCCAGTTTTTTAGTCTAGGGTGTCAGAAATAGGCTAGAAAAAGTAGAAATGGGGCAGAATAGGGGGATAAAGCTAGATCCAAGTCAGGGACCCATTCAAGGCGCTTGACATGACCCCAAACCACTTAATCAAAAGGATAAACCAGTCTACAATGGAATTGCTTCCATTTTATGGCTATACAATAGTACTTACCATCCCCATGATGGTAACTTTTTTTGTATCTATGCAATTCAAATGGTAATCTATTAGATGTTCTTCCTCTACACTTATTGATTTTAATGCACATACAAAAATATGATTCCCCTCACACACCTCAAATATACAATTGGGTCTCTTATTAGTTGACCCAAGTCATGTACTATTTATAAAACCCACAATATTCCTTGTTGCTTTTGGCCTTCCATCAATATACATAGAAAACCTTTTACTTTGATCATTTTCTTTCCATTGTATATAATTTTCTGGCAATGCATACCTATGCATACTTTTTTTAATATTGAACAATACGCATCTAATTATTGTAATTGTAACAAGGTCCTACAAAATATACCAATTCAACAACTTTATTGTAACATACCTTTATGCCATCTATGAAAAATAGGCCCAAACCATGTAATGACAATGAATATATATGATATATCCTCTTGTTAACACAAATTTGTGTTAATTGGAGGTAGTTCCTTAGGTACCCATTATTTCCAAAGATGTGTGTACCTATTTCCCAAATTTTCCCATTATGAAGATTTTGGCTATAGGTGGAGTAAAATGAGGCTCCCACGAGGGTTAAGCCCAGCCTGTGAGGTTGCCCTTAGTTTCTAATCTTGGTTGTGTTTTATAGTCTCTTCAGTTCCTACTTTGCCCCTGCCCATGCAAATAATCTAAGTGTTGAAAAACCTATGTATTTGATATAACACTAGTTATCTGAGACCTATTTTAAATCCTTATTACTTTTTGGGTGACTTAAGTGTGTTAAATTCCCATGTGCACATTTATACATTGCATAAGTCTCTAAGTCACGTGATAAAAGAAAAATATTCCAAATCATCTGACGACCCAGAAACTCTTGCTAGTCATGATCTCATGAAAGGAAAGTATATTCCATTTTGATTAGGAGACTCACCGACGATCGTTGGATTGGATGATGATTAGAGGGGAGTTGGGTAATGTCTTAATACAAACTAGAGTTGGCAAGGGATTTGGAGATCATGTGACTCAGTGTAATTCCTACCTACAGGTGTGACTTAAGTTTGAAGATGGGTTAAGTTAATAGCCTTTCGGTCAGGTGATCTCGTAATCCAAAGGAATATTCTATCAAGAAAAAAAGACTTGGTGACTGCCACCCAATTTAAAGAAGGTTTAACGCTTGTCACGTAATCTCATGATAAAGCCAGGGTTAGCAAAAAGGTTGGGAGACTTAGCGGCAAAGGGAAAGTATTAACCCGAGGTTATGAGGTATTGCCCGGGTAAATAAAATGATCCAGTGGCTACATTTTAAAATATAAAAGGATTGAAATCTCCACCATCATTACAGATACCCCAACTGCCTGTGATCATTAGGATTTAAATATTAAAAGGAAATTCAAATATCTGATCTCAGGAGTTATTGCAAAACCAGCTTGCGGCGGGGTAGATAGATTGACCGACTTCGCAGAAGCAAAAATTGATGGTGGTAGGAAGATTTTATAAATTATATCTGATCGATCAAAGATATTTCTAGGATTTATTTATGAATGAAACTGACAGTGTTAGGGTTTCTAAATCTTTTTGTAATCAATTGTAACCCTAACAAGATCAGATGGACTCTAAGCCTGCATGCTAGGGAGTATATATATCAGTTTTGAGAGCTTTAGAGATCAGAGCTCTAGCTTTAGAGCCCTCTTTATTTTGCGATAGTGTGTACTATTGTGGATGATCTAATTTAGATGAGTTTGTGTATATTCTACAGTCCCCTGTCATTTTGCCTCATTCCTGTGCCAAATTGCAAAATTGGATGTCTATTTGTAGGTCATAGTCCGTGTCTACTTATAGTAAATACGGTATTGTTTGTGAAAATACTTCTTTCCCTGAATAGCCTCTGTTTGTCTAGGGCCTCTTTATGAAATATTTATGCAAACCTATCTAGGAAGTGGTGTTCTTTTAGTTCCAAGGTTTTCATGCTGAGATTAGTCAATGTATTACGAGTTAGGTCACCTTTGGTGTATCACCTAGTAGGATAATTTACTTTCAGTCATTTCCCTTTCATGCATTCCTTCTATCCCTTTTCCCTCAAGAATTTACTTTCCCGTTAAGAAGCAAATTTGGGTGACACATCAAGAGGAATTGGCCTAGAATCTGGAGGTATCATCTTGGTTAGCAAAAGGTCCCACAACCTTGAGATGATTCCCATGTTACACTAGATTACCAAGAATATGAGAGCTTGGATAAAGGGTGCAAATCTAGGTGTCTAACAGTTCTGGCATGCCCGGTGGGACTCAAATTGAAGTTCACTTATCAATATTATGCTATTTCTAATATAATGGTTGCATGTTAAAGAATTAAAGAGGTTTCCCTATCAATTATATTTGGTGAAGAACATAAGACCCAGTCATGTTCAAAGTTTATGAGAAAAGTTGAAACAAGAAGCTCAAAGCTTTCTAAGTTCACACAACTGCCTTCCAAAAGGAACTATAGAAGATCATCTCAAAGAACACCCCCCTACTAGGAGGGTACAATCTACACCACCTGATACTTCTGAGAGGAGACCCTGGCCTTTTCATTCCAGAAGAAGAGGAAGGTCCCTAACTAGGGAACTACAAGAAGATTCAACTCTGCCCTTAAATACAACTCTCACAGTTGCTACTCAGCAATTCACAGCTCCTGCAATGGCAAGGTAGTTTTATTTTGCCCCCTTAAATCAAGGAAGCCCCTTGGACTTTACTCAACATCATGATGTACCTCTGGTAGCACTTAAGATTCTACCTCATTTCATAGGTGAAGGGCAAACAACAACTTTTGAATATATAAGAGATGTAACTACTATTTGTAGTATACATAACATCATAGAAGAAGATGTGGCTACCAAGCTATTAGTAGCCTCTTTCAGAGGTAAGGCCTTAGAATGGTTTAGAACTCTCGCTATCAGTTCCATTAATTCATGGGATAGATTAGGAGATGCATTAAGTAAATACTTTGAGGTAAATCAGATAACTTATCTCTGGTAGAGAAACTAACAACCATTAAAAGAGCTCCTTAGGAACAAATGACAGAATTTAATAGTAGATTTCTTAAGACATGGAACAGAATTCCTACCTTAGTAAGACCTTCAGCTGATCATGCCTTCCTATATTTTTTAAGAAGTCTAAATAGCAATATTTCTTTCATGATTCAATCTATGGGAGGTACTTCGTTACCTCAAGCTTTTGACATCGTTGTTAAGGCAGAAAACTATTTAATACAAGCTGACATGATAGCCCTGAGGCCACCTATGCCCATATTCCTTGACATATAACCAAGCATGCCTTTGCAAATAAATCCAATTCCTCCAATACCCACTATTGTAACACCTCAAGCATGTACCAGTTATGGGGAAGTAAGGGAGGATCCTTCCCAAGAACTATTAGAATTAAGAAGCAATCATCAAGAGATGAAGAAATTATTGCAGACTATGAGTAACGAGTTGATTAGTATAAAGAAAAAAGGATAGGGGAGTAGACCCCCTCTTCTCCAACAAAATCAGAGTCCCAATCAACAATATCAAAATCAGGGACAATCTTATCAAATGAATAGACCCTAATTTCAAGGAGTTTATCAAGGGAAAAGGTAAAAATACAATCAGAGACCATCTCAGACTTATAATCCTACCCCTCTCAATTCTGCAAATCCAATTAGGGATGTAGTCCCAAGTCAAAATAACCTTGCTGCAGAGATGGAGTGGTGTTACCCTTGCAACCAATCCCATAACCAGACAACATGCTTAAATGGGAGGGTACACCAAGCACTAATGGTTCAAAGTGCTTCACTTACTCAATTAGAGGTTTCTCCCAACGAACCACCTCCTCACCAGGAGGCACAACATGATGAAACTACTCTTTTCAATTGGGAGAAACAAGATTTTAATGGAGAAAACAGTGAATCCACCATTGCTACCAACACTAGGTCTAAAAGAAGAGCTCAAGACATGGAACAAACAAGAGATAAGGCTTCTACATCTATAGGATCTTTGCCACCCTTTGCTCCTATCATGCTGAAAAAAGCCCCTGCCATCCTAGTCAAAGAAAATCAACCTTCTAAGGAGGTTGAGCCTATCATAGCAAAGATACACCAAAGAGTACACATAGATGTACCCTTCAAAATAGTGGATAATATGAAGAAAAAAAATATCACTATGTCTATGTGGGACTCTTTGGCTATTCTGGGATAACCTAAAATGTTGAAGAAAGCAATGACCGAAGAGAAGATTCCTCATCTGCCTATAATAAAAGAGGTTGTTAAGCCGGTATTGGTTAACACTGGTAATAGGGAGGAGATTCCAGGCGGCAACTCTAGGGCTAATACCGCGCAAGGTAGGAACTCAAACCCCCTCTTTTTATGTATCTTTAATTATTGGAAAATATTTGATACATAATTGTATGGTAGATAGTGGCACTAATAGCACTGTTATGCCCAAGAAGGTAACTAACCAAGTAGGTTTGAAATATGAGCCTTTCCAAAAGAAAGTTACTTAGCTTGATAGTTCTTCAATAAATATGATAGGTGTAGCTAAGGACACCAGCCTAGTCCTCCATGCAAGCCCCAATTTCTCTATCTTTCTTAACATATACATAATAGACCTCCCTGTGTTATTTTCCATATGCTTGTCGAGAGAATTTACAGCCAAGATAGGAGGATATCTTTCCTCTGATTGGTCACACATGCTTTTTCATACAAGGTATGAGACTAAGGTCACTATCAAGTCTGAATCATTGGCAGCACACCATGTCGAGCCTTATGTGTCCAATGTACTGAATGCAAGTTGTCTTGCACTCGATGATGATGACTTCCCAATCATCAAGGAAATGACCACCAAGCTAGAAGGCATCCTAGACATCTATTTAGATGAGTTAGAATCTCAGAGACCTTCTAAGGCCCAGGCCAATGTTATTTGGGATGCTACTTTGGGGTCTTATTTGATTCAAGAAGAAGGATGCATAGAGCCAAATCTCTCCAAGGGAAACAAAGGTTTAGAAGATCAATGCATCCAAGTTTGGGAGCTATAATTTGATGGTACTAGAAGAAGACATGGTGCCAGTGGTGGTGCAATGCTAGTTTCCCCAAGAGGGGAGAAGTATTATACTTCCTTTAGGTTCATTTTCTCCTACACTAGTAACACTGCTAAATATGAGAGCCTAGTGAATGGGTTGGAATGGGCCAAAAGGAGAGGGATCAGAACCCTGAAAGTATATTGTGATAGTGAGCTGGTTGTCAGCTAAGTAAGAGGGATAAGTGCCACTAAAAGTGATATAATGAGAGCATATAAGCATCGAATTTGGGATACAATTGAAGATCTCCATGCTTTCAATATCATCACAATCCCTAGGAAATTGAATCAAATTACAGATAGATTAGCTATTGTTGGATCTCAGTATGATATGCCTACAAGTATTTCAAAAGAGAGGGATCAACATCATATCAAAGTAATTGTCAGACCTTCTATTCCTGATAACAATATCAATTGGTAGGTGTTTGATAGTGATGAACAAATTCTATAGTTCCTATTTGAAGAGGACATTTTCTCAGAACATAACCAAGATAGATTATTGTAGAACTATGGTGATCAAGTGATACAAATAAGATCTAATGAAATGCCTAAAGGTCTTGTCATCCTGGATTCTATCTTCAACAGAGATGACCAAGCATAGAAGAGCAAAGTTGGCCTGGTAGTCTAGCAAGAACATTGTACTGAATTAAGGTTAGAACTAGGTAAAAGTTTACAATTTGGGAAGGTAAATACTAATTCAGAAGAATAGGCTTACACCCAATTATTTCAAGAGTTTAGTGATGTCTTTGCATGGAAATATGAGGATCTCAAAGGTTTTGATCCTACCCTTGCTCAACATACCATTGAATTGGAACCTAATGTCAAACCCGTCAGGTAGAAGAAAAGGCCTATAAATCCTAAGTTAGAACCACTCATGCATAAAGAAGTCCTCAAATTAATAGAGAGCGGTATCATCTACCCCATCAAGCACACCAGTTGGGTTTCCAACCTTGTTCCTGTCAAGAAAAAGAATGGTGAGTTAAGGCTATGTGTTGACTTCAAAGACCTTAACAAAGGATCGTCATCCATTACCCTCTATAGAGAAGATCCTACAATGTATCTCTGGATTTGAGAGATTTTCATTATTGGATGGCTATTTAAAATACAATCAGATCCTGGTTCATGAAGAAGATCAATATAAGACTGCATTTACAACCAAATGGGGAGCCATGGCTTATCAAAAGATGCCCTTTGGTTTGTCTAATGTAGGTGCTACTTTCCAAAAGGCAATGGATATGGCCTTTAAAATCCTTATGTACAAATTTTTATTGGTCTATTTAGATGACATAACTATTTATTCTAAATATGCAACAGACCATATTAAATATCTGAGGAAAATATTTGAAAGGTGTAGAGAATTTGGGATATCTCTCAATCCCAAGAAATGTGTGTTTGCAGTCCATTAAGGAAAACTATTGGGATATATAGTATCCAAAAAGGGAATTGCAGTAGACCCTAAAAGGATTGTAGCTATCCTAGAGCTACCCTTACCACATCACAAGAAAAGTCTTCAATCTTTAATAGGAAGAATTAACTTTGTCTGATGTTTCTTGCCCAATATTGCAGATCTATTAAGGCCTTTGACAGCAATGTTGAAGAATAATACATCTTTCTATTGGAGAAAAAAGGGAAAAGATAGTTTCCAAACCATTAAGGAGTCTCTAACAGAAGCCCCTACCATGTTAAATCCAAACTTTAGTAAGGATTTTATCCTTTACACTTATGGAGGATCAGATGCTATTTTTGCAATATTGACCCAAGAAATTCTGAAGGATTGGAACAACCTATTACCTTCTTTAGCAAAGGTTTAGAAGAATATGAACATAGATATTCTTTTGTAGAGAAACATGTACTTGCTATAGTGAAGAGCCTTAAGAAATTCAGATATCTGTTAACCCACATCAAGGTACAATTGAAAGTAACCCATCCTAGTGTCAAGGAATTCTTGCTTTCCAGGGACCTAAATGAAAAAAGAGTTGGTTGGATTACTAAGGTCATGGAATATGACATTAATATCCAAGTCACCAAGGTAGTAAGAGGAAGAGGTCTTTGTGAGAATCTAACAGAGGATGGGAGTTCATAGAGATCAGAGAAAATAGATGCATCCCTAATCATGCATTCAACAGAAGATGATACTGAGGTAGCGGGTTGGTTGCCTAACGTGATCCATTATTTGAAAATAGGGGAATACCTTGAAGATCTAAATTTAGCAAAAATAAGGTACTATATCTTACAATCTATTCCATTTGTGCTGATAGATAACATTATTTTTAGAAAAGATCACAATGGTGTCCTTTTGAGATGCATAAGTTCAGAGAAGATAGTAGATGTCCTATTTGAATTTCATGATAGACCCTCTGGAGGTCACTTCTCTCCTAGGACTACAGCTTTTAAGATCATGAGGGCTGGATACTATTGGTCATCCATCTTCAAGGATAGCCACGATCATGTAAGGAAATGCACCAAATGTATCATGTTTGTAGGAAAAGAAAAACTTGTAGCCTTGGCCCTTCAGCCTATCAGAGTAGAGAAATCTTTCATAAGATGGGGCATATATTTCATTGGCATGATCAATCCTCCATCAAGTGTAGGTCATAAATGGGTGATTACTGCGAAATACTATTTCACTAGATGGATAGAGGCGGTGGCATTAAAGGAAGCAAATGAGAATGTTGTCCTAAGCTTTTATGATGATATAATTCACAGATTTGGTGTCCCTGACTCCATTATTTCAGATAATGCATTAGCATTTACAGGCCTGAGAGTGACTAAATGGGTAGTCAAACATGGTGTTTACTTGAACACAAGTTCGAACTACTACCCTTTGTATGCACCCTAAAATGGTTGCCTAGACCTTGGGCCCCATTTATTATTTAATCAATTTATCAATTTTCTAAATCAATGCTTTGCAACATTTTCAATTCAAATCAATTTCCTTAATCAAATTGTAATTTATTCAATTATTCAATTATTTCAATATTCCTAAGGTTTGATCATTTTTATCTAATTAAAAGATTTAATTTTCTTTTTAATTAAATAAAATTCATCTTATTTAATTAAAAGATTTAATCTCCCTTTTAATTAAATTCCTCTTATTTAATTAATTTCAATTTCCCCTATTTAATTAAATGAAATTCTTCTAATTTATTTAATTGAAAGAAAACCCCTCTTTTAATTAAATAAATAAAAATCCCCACTTAAAGCACTTTATTGGTTGAAAAAGAAAATAAATTAAATTAAAATTAAATTAAAATTAAATTAAAATCCCCTTTTCATCACATCTTCCTAAGTGGTGGGTTTTTGCCTCTTAATCTCAACCATTGATTATTTCTTTTTGCCTCTTAATCTCAATCGTTCACTTTCCTATATAAGGAAACTTCTCCTTCTCATTTGAAAATCATCAATCATCAATCATTTGATAATCAATAATCATCAATCAAGAAATCATCAGTCATCAATCAAGAAATCATCAATCAATCAATCAATCATCAATATCATCTTTTTCGTAGTATTGTTATGCTGCAGGTTTGGAGAGCAATTTTGGAGGAGCATTTGAGTATTTTGGCTTGGATATTGCAAATTCTCTCTTCTTGTCTCATTATTCTTGCATTCATGGCTCCTCATATAAATTAGATTCATGTTTATTTTCATAGATTAAACTTGCATTTGTATTTCCTTTCATAGATTAATCATGCATTGCTATCATTTAGATTAATTTTCTTTTATGCATTGCAATCATATAGAATATATTTCATTTTCATGCATTAAATCTCTCATTTCATGGTGTACTTGCATGGGCACTAACTAGGTCAATCTGAGGGCCTCCATTTCAAACCTTTGCACTCCATGACTAGAGAGCTATGAGTCAATATTTGAGGCC
>MU225011.1:1019280-1039627 GCA_018584345.1 Thuja plicata | reverse complement strand
CTTTTGCGTCTTCCACGTCCATCCTTGGACCTCCTCCACCGATACTAAGGGCTTCATGTCTTCCTTCCATATTGGGTCCTTATGTCCCTTCACTTTCCCCTCCTAACTCTCCTAATTCATCATCCATATTGGGTCCTTATATCTCTCCATCTCCTATCTTTCCTCAAGATCAACATAGATGCATACCCTTGAATCCTTTTCATCCATCCACCCATCCACCCATCTAAACTAGTCATATTCTTCTTCTTCCTCCACAAGTCCCAAGTCTTTTGGAAGAAACCAAAATGTTCAATACAAGAAAAAGAAGCAATACAAGAATCCATCTAAAAAGAAAGATCACCACGTCTCCTCTAATCAACATGGGGGCATAAAGTCAAAAGAGATATCTAAGAGGAAAACTACAAGACAAGTATGGGTTCCAAAATTCATCATTGAAGATATTCTCTCTAAATCATCAAAAATAAATGAAAAGCCTATGACTATATGGATTCCAAAGTCTCTCTTGAAAGAGTCTCATATTGAGAAACAAGTGAAGTTGACATTCAAGCTTCCAAAGGCTTCCACTTCATCTTCTTCCAAAAACATTACTTCATTTCATGCGCCTAAACCACAACCTCTGTTATCCATTCACCATATTCCTTCACGTATTTCTTCATTCACATTTCATCCACCCTCTTGCCACCCTTCAAGGTGTGTATTGACATTGATCTTGCCTTCCTTTCTATCTACCCTTTCACAATCCTTCCATTCATTATTCTTCTACCTTCTATTATTTTTCCTCATTTTCCTATTCCTCCTATCTTCCAACCTCACTCACTTTGCATAAAACCTTATACTCCATTTTCCTCTTTCATCTTCCTTTCCCTATCAGCATCTTTGAGCATATAATTTTTAATCCTTGGCATATCATGGTTTATCCTTTCAAGGAGCATTATCTAAAAAGCTTGCCTTCTTCCAAAAAATTCAAAAATTCAAAAAAAAAAAAGAAATAATTAAAGAGAAATAATTTCATCCTATGGTGAAAATCACTCCCTTGTGGTGCCTTGGATAAGTACCATGATGAAAACCTGGCAATCAGGCATCATGCATAGTTCTTCTACATCTTTTATCCATTCCATATTCTTTCTTTGATCTTGACAATGTTGATCTATACACGAACATTTGGTCTATCTTGTGAGTTATCTTACGATGATCTTGCTTTCATTCCTTTCATGCCTTCATATCTATCTTCCTTCATTCATTTTTGCCTATCACTATCATTTTTCCCTTTCGTCTTGATCTAGGTCTCTTGACATATCTATTCCTTTGGACTGCATCCTTTCCTACTCTTGCATTATTTTTTTGTAACTTATCCTATGCTGGCCTTTCATTGCTTGTCCAAATGTGATTTACATGATGTTTTCTTTTCCCTAGCTTGGGTACTCTTGAGGAGTTTTCCTTTGAGGATTTATTTCCTTTATTTTCCTTGTCTTCCATCTCTTCCACCAACTTGTTAATCTCTCATGTCCTCCACCTTGCTAAAATATTGAGACTGCACAATGTGATCTTTCTTGGGAATTTGATGCTCATTCTGTCGGGGGCATCCTTTGTACATAATTATTGATCCTAAAAAATTCTAAAAAAATGATATATTGTCAAAAATCTAAAAATTGGAAAATGTCCTGAAAAAAATAATCATCTTAGTGAAAAACTAACAATATGCACTTTGATGTATCTCAAAAAAATTATATATTTTAAAAACACAAAAAAATACAAAAAAATTCAAAAATTCAAAAAGATAGAAAAAGTGCCTTGGTGAAAACCTGGAAACAAGCGCCTTGGTAGCAAAAAAAAATTTATTTTTTTTATAAAAAGTCATGAAAAAAAAATGAAAAGTGAAAAAATTGCAATAAAATCCAAGTGGTGAAAACTTGGAAACGGGCGCTACTTGAGGCCTTTGCACCCCTATTTCTTCATGCATGTCCACGACACTTAGCCTTTCTCCATTATGCCTTGTCTTCATTGCCTTGGTTTGGAATTGGTCTTTGTCCTTGTCTAGGGGCATAATTGTATTAGCTTTGGTCTCTTGGATGCGTTAGTCTTTAGGACATCCCACAAATGGTGTTTTTCAATACCACCCCAACTATATTTTTCAATACAACCCTTGACATCGAGTGTTTTTTGACACTTATCAGTTTGGTCTTACCCAGTTTTGTCATGTGGTCTTACCTACTTGTAAGCATTCGATCCTTATCCTCGGAACTCAGTATCAATTAACACACTTAAATTTTTAAATGCAACACTTAATGCTTGAGCTATGTCATGATCTTTTCTTTGTGTGCTGACTGTTATTGATTTTTGTTGAGTGTCCTTGTCTAATAAGTCTCTCCATGATGCATAGCTAGAGGACTTGGGGCATGGGGCATATTTTTATTTGCTTCCTGCTTTATGCTTAACTATTTTTGCACAACCATTTTGCTGGTCATCCTAGCCTCTATGCCTTGATGCGAACATGGTTTTGCTATATTAAATTAGGTAAGCTAACATCACAGTCATCTTGACCTTTATGTCTTTGATGCTTATGTTATAATCTTTCCACATTTCAAATCTGATATACATCACATGCATAGCTTCATAGTTGCACTCATGACTAGTGATGGTTGTGTGATGTTTCCGATATAAATCACATTCATATCTTCATAGTTGCACTTGTGACTAGTGATGATTGTGTGATTTTCTGATGTCCGTTAATAATGGCCCAATGATGAAAACAAGTTCCTTAACATTCTCTTATGAATGATGAACACAAGATCCTATGTTTGTTGCTCTATTACAAGTACACCTTTGCCTTTTCATGTAGCTTGCATTGTTAGACTTCATGTTAATTTGCATTTTTAGGATGCATTATGAGTTTGAGAGGGATTTTCTTCATCTTCCTTGTGGACTTTTTATCAACTGTGTTCACATTCTGATCTTCATTTCCTTATCTTCTTTCACGATCGCAATCAAAATTTTCTATCTTAAACAGTTGATTAATTTTGGGGCATTCTATTTCTTGAGTCAAATTCTCTTTCTTCTCTCCATTTCTTTCTACCTGTTCCAAACTTCTATCTTCCATTTGCTTTCACCCCACTTCTTCTTCTTCTTCTTCTTCTTCTTCTAATTCAACCTCGGGGCATAATATTTCATGCTTGATGATCTACCTTGGTTCTGTGATCTTTATATCTTTCATCTTACATCAAGAACCTTATCTTTAGTTCGATTTGATCAAATTTATCAATTTTCTATTTCTCCTCTATCTCATTTTGATTTCAAACACAAGGGGTAGTACCTATCAAACTTCAATATTTGATTCAGCTTTATCAATTATATCAGTCTTGCTTGAGATTCTTATCTCTAACATGTCAATTACTTATGTCGGTGTTGACTTTGTCTTTTTCAATTGTGCTTATTTCTATCCTGATGTGTTCCCAAATCGACCACATGTCTGGGTTGTTTTGTGATCCCAAGTTGACCTCACACTTCAACTCCGTTCTTTGACTATATGTGTTCCCGAGTCGACCATACATTTGTCAAAGAGGGGAAAATATATGCACCCTAAAATGGTTGCCTAGACCTTTGGCCCCATTTATTATTTAAACAATTTATTTATTTTCTGAATCAATGCTTTGCAACATTTTCAATTTAAATCAATTTTCTTGATCAAATTCTAATTTATTCAATTATTTCAATATTCTTAAGGTTTGATCATTTTTGTATAATTAAAAGATTTAATTTTCTTTTTAATTAAATAAAATTCATCTTATTTAATTAAAAGATTTAATCTCCTTTTTAATTAAATTCCTCTTATTTAATCAAATTCAATTTCCCCCATTTAATTAAATGAAATTCTTCTAATTTATTTAATTGAAAGAAAACCCCTCTTTTAATTAAATAAATACAAATCCCCACTTAAAGCGCTTTATTTGTTGAAAAAAAAAATTAAAATATAAATTAAATAAAAATCCCTTTTTCATCACATCTTCCTAAGTGGTGGGTTTTTGCCTCTTAATCTCAACCATTGATTATTTCTTTTTGCCTCTTAATATTAATCGTTCACTTTCCTATATAAGGAAACCTCTCCTTCTCATTTGATAATCATCAATCATCAATCATCAATCATTTGATAATCAGTCAATCATCAATATCATATTTTTCGTAGTATTGTTATGCTGCAGGTTTGGAGAGCAATTTTGGAGGAGCTTTTGAGCATTTTGGCTTGGATATTGCAACTTCTCTCTTCTTGTCTCATTCTTCTTGCATTCATGGCTCCTCATATAGATTAGATTCATGTTTATTTTCATAGATTAAACTTGCATTTGTATTTCCTTTTATAGATTAATCATGCATTGCTATCATTTAGATTAATTTTCTTTTATGCATTACAATCATATAGAATAGATTTCATTTTTATGCATTGAATCTCTCATTTCATGGTGTACTTGCATGGGCACTAACTAGGTCAATCTGAGGGCCTCCATTTCAAACCTTTGCACTCCATGACTAGAGAGCTATGAGTCGATATTTGAAGCCTCATTCTTGAGCAACCTTGGATGGAATGATTCATAGAAGTGTGACACATTTTTAGCACACACCCTCAGGGTAATGGTTTGGCAGAATCAACAAACAAGAACTTGATTAGGATAATCAAGAAAACCCTACAAGACAACCAAAGAGATTGGCACACCAAACTAAAATTTGCATTGTGGTTAGACAGAATTACCCCAAAGAAGATCATTGGGAATTCTCCCTACATGCTAGTGTATGGAAAGGAGGCTAAGTTGTCCATTTTAACTAAATTGCCAGCTCTAGAATTAGCTACTCAATATGTCTTGTTTGAAGAAGGAGATCCTTTACAGATTAGTGTTATGCCCTACATCCTCATCCCTACATTTTGTGTGTAAAATGTTGGGTCCCCCTTTTTATTTTTTGCTTTTGGCTCTTTTCTTGTCTTTTTCCTTTGTTTCTTTATTTTCCTTCTCTGGCTTTTCTTTCCCACAGTGTTGGTTTTGCTTTTTATTTTTGTCCCTCGTGTCTCCAGGATCTAGTTAGGGAGTTTGTTGTTTCTTTCCCAGGAGCTAGACCCCAGACTCTGGGATCCCCTGCCACGATGTCTTCTTTTTGTAAGAGGGCATGGTCGCACAGGATTCCCGAGCCAGGAGTCTGGAGGTCTACCTATTCCAAATTTTGCAAAAAGAAAGGTAAATTTGTTTTCACCTTGGGTATAAATAGAAATTACCTTTCATTTTTGTAGTTATCGTGATTAAAAGAACTTAAGAGTTCTCAGAGTGATTCCTTAGCAATTTGAGCGAGAATTAAGCGCATGTTCTTCTGAGCTTAGTAGGCAATTATGAGTTAGCTTTAAGTGCTGGTTGGTAATCATTCAAAGGTGGAAATTGTTGTAGAGTGTCTAGAGTGCCTTTCTTTCCTTTCCCTTCTTCAGATTCTAGGTTGGTGTTCTTGGTTCTTTCTTTCATTTTTCTTCTTTTCATTGTTGTGTTTTGTTTGTGTTTCTGCTTTGTTTTGTTTTCATTTTTCTCTACACCCTCGTCATCTAGTTTGCCACCCTTTGGTGGGTCAACTCTGCCAGAGGGTTGTCTACCCTCTGTGCGATGTAAGATATTGTGTATTTTGTACATTTTTTACATTTTTTTATATAGGGTTGTCACTCTGCATTTTTGTTCTGCTATAAATTTGGTATATATGACGTGTATCCTTCTATTTTCCATCTATATATCCTTTGGCCCCATTGTACTTAGGTTTATATTTTATGTGTATTCATTAGGTCTCATATCGAGCTCACCATGCTTCTTCTACATTTTTTTCAAAGTTTGCAAACTCATTCTAGGCATAATACCGCCTGGTTGAAGCTCGGCTCTCGGCTAGTTTCAACTAGGTGGTTTTCCCTCTCCTCCATCAGCCAGCCTTTATGTTTCATTTATGTCCCACGCATGCTTTCAAGATTGTCCAAGTGGCCTCCGCTTTTGGCACATTCAGACAGTTGGCACCGCCATCGCCATAACTCCCCATTTATTGCATAGCCATGTGATGCCCACATGGGCCTGACAGCACACTTTTTTCTCACATCTTCCAACGGTTAGTTTTCTGGACCCCAGGTCTTTTGTCTTCACCAACCCACACCTTGCTTTCATTAAGTATGCTAGTCCCCTGGGCCCGGATAGGGGTTAATTTTCTAATTTTTCATTATATATATATATATATATATATACTTTTTAGGATTTTGAACCCAAACTAACTTTTCAGGCTAAGAACGTGCCTCAGTGGTAAGATCTCTCGATCCTAGAATATTATTTATCTATGAATTCTAGCGGTCACCTTGCCTCGCAGTTTTTCAAAACAATGTACCTTAACTATGTATGAGGCTTCTGCATCTTTTCCACCTAGGAGTCCAGAGCTCCCCTCCACAGCGGTCGCTAGGGCAGCCATCAGATCCAAAATTGAGAGGGCCTTAGAAAAATTACCTCTCAACATGAATTACCTAAAGGAAAATGTTGTTGTGGGATTAAAGATTGAGTCCCAAGTTTAGTTAATTACCGACACCAACGTCAGAATGTGGGCCTAGATGTAGGCCCTGGTTAAGATGATGTTTATTCAATGACAGTCTGGGGATTTGTTGGCGATCAGCATTAGGGATTCTAGGATTCAGAAGGGTGCTTGTTTCCCATGCTTGGTGCAGGCCCCAAAGCTTATTCTCACCCTTGCAACACATTACAACTCCTCCATCTGGGTTGTCATGCTCATAGCCCCAGTCCCGACCGGATATCCCACCCCCATGGTGTCTCTTGATGCCGCTACTTTTCGGGTAGGTTTTGGGATTCCCTAGTTTGATGACCTAGTCGTCGTTACTAGATCTGATGCCTTAGGGAAATTTTAATAGTTGGAGGTCATGCCCTAGCAATATATGAACAACCATTGGCTCAAGACTCCAAAGAGGGACCCCAATAAAATGAAATTAGAGATCCCATGATCTAAGTTTAAAGAAAGTATCTAGATGGGGATTATAGAACTATGCTAGATCTTTGGGCAACCCCATGCCCGAGAGTTCTCAGGGTGGATGTACTACTTCTTGCTTGACATCTCCACTAGCGAGCAATAATTTGATTGGGCCACCATTATCTCTAATCATGTAGATTCTCAGTTCCTTCAGGTGGCCTAGACCCGTAAATTCTATATGACCTCTTATGTTCTCTGGGCCTTAGCACAATAATGACCCATCACCAATGGGCTGCTCACACCAACGGGCTGCTCACATCAGATGTACTTGGGATCGGCCTAGGTCAGAAGGCTCCCTAGGATTATTTCCCACAAGTTCAATGGGAGGCTAGTTTCCCCAGCTTCTACCAGGTGAATGATGCCTTCATCTACTACAAATTGCTTATACATACCTGGGATGTAGGGTACTACCTCTCTAAGGAGGCAATGGATCTGGTAAGAAGTTATGGCCATTACTACATCCAATTCTAGCAACATACCTACATTCGGATAATCGACTTCTCTGGGAAACCTTACTTGTTGCCAAAAAATTATGGAAACAAGATAATCCTCTTAGAATATTTCAGACAAATTATGGAGTTGCACGCCTTATACACTTTAAAGAAGGTGGTGAATATTCCATTTCCAATCACTTGTGGGAATTACTCATGCAGTCTGGCCACAACCAAGGAGGCAGACAGCGAACTCAAGAGCTTGAACTTGGCAGAATTCTATTTAACGTGGATGAACTTTGATCCACTTGGTAAAATTACAAAGGCACTTCCCTGGGCATCAGAGCCCCACCGATATCACATGGAGGACTTCTGGGAGGATTTCCAAGATGATGTTAAAGTCCGGAGCCGACATTACATCCAGATGACCATGGGGATGATGGAAAGATTGAAACTCCAAAATTTTTTGGATGACTTCTTAGATGTTGGACCCACAATAGATCCCCAGTACAAGGCAAGGGGAATTGGTAAGTTGGCCCTCCCACCGATAAACTGGAATGCCCAGGAGGGGCCTACCATTGAATAAATTACTCGCAACATGATCGAGCGTAGCCATGAATACTTTAAGTAGGTATGCCCTAGGAGTGCCCACAAAGTTGGCCCAACAGTATAGAAGATGACTTCCTGGGCTGAAACCTCTTCATAGGGAGAGGATAGAGGAAAGAGAACAATGGGAACTCCAACCTTGTAGGAGGGCCCCATAAAGGAGCAACCAAAACAATCACTGGTAGCCTTCCAGCAGATGAAGGATAGAATAATCACATGGTTGGCCACTCTAGTGCTCATGACCGGACCTATCTGCCCTCCCTCTTCCCCTTCACTAGCAACATTAATGGTCCGAGTAACAGGAATAGATGCGAAAGAGGAGCAGGCAGTCCTAAGGGATGTGGGGCCTCCTTTAGTTACCAAGAAAAAAAAAAGGCTTAATCCAAAGCCAACGATAGAACCAGAGCTTGGGATGCCACAAATCCCACAAATAGAAATCATTTCTTCTGACTCCTTGGTGCTAGAGAAAGAACTAGAGCATGGTCACGTCCCAGAAAATCCTCCCCTTCAAGAAGAATTTGATGATGTATTTAGGACTGATGAGTTTGGGAATTTGCAGGGAGACATCGTACAACCGGTAGAAGAAATTGTCGTGCAGGAGGAAGCTCTAGAACAGGAACCTGTGCAGGAGTAGGAGGTATAAATAGAAGAGGAAAAAGGGACAGAGAAAGAGATTGCCTCTGAAGTCCCTGAAATACAGGATATGCGAGTTTCAGGCCAACAAAAGAAAAATGAACAAATGGCATTGGTTGGGGAAACTGGACCCATAGGAACAATCGTGACCCCAACTGTCATGTTCTAGATGCCACTCCCAAAGGCAACTTCTGGGGAGGTAATCACTGTGGGCCAAACATTGCATCTTGGCCCATTGCCTCCCTCACTACCAAAAGATGTACTAACAGAAGAAAACATACCAACAATAGAGGTTGAGGAAGACTAGCGACAGGATGAAGAAGAGAATCTTGGGAAACCAATGAGGACCCAAATATTACCAAGGATATAGATAGTGGAGAAGATGTTGCTGATGAATTATAAGATACAAGGAAGATGATAGAAGAGGCTCATACTATTGAAGGGGCACAACATGATATTAGGGAGAAGTCACAGGATCAAATTTTGGCTGCAAAGCCATTTCTACCACCACAGTGGTTGGTGGAATCTAAGAAGAGAAAGGCCCCAACAACACCCAAAGCCCATCTTTCTTGGGAAAAGATGATGGCTTAGGAATAGAACCTGCCAAAGGATAAGAAAGTCAGGACAGTTCACACTCTTTGGACTGAACCGGGTGGAGAAATAGTCATAGTAATTGTGACACCTTCCCTAGATGCAGATGAGGCAATGACTGAGGCCATAGATTGCAATGTCATAGAGGTGTCACTGGGGAAGAGAGTAAATCAGGGTGAATTGGACCTGTTGAAAGAAGTAGCCAAGGTAGTGGAGGCTCGCTACAAGAAAGAGGCTCAAAAGTTCAAAGTAGAAAAGGAGAAAAATGCAAACCTCATGGGATTGCTGACTGAGATGGCCTGACCCATTACCGTTATTCCCCCAAGGGCCTCTATGTTAGATGCACCACTTCTACAAAGTGATATAGACTCATTACAGGTGATGAAGAAAAAGGCCCAAGTGGTTGATGAATGGGTTGCCTTGTAGTTGGGAAACATCCAACGTTTCCTGGTGTCTATCCTCCCAGATCTATATGTGGCCCACCATGTCTTACACCAGGCCAAAACTACCATCAACATATGGGAGGGGGACATAGAGAATTATGAGGCATGGAAGGTTGAGTTAGAAGAACTCATCGGCCTCAGAGAGGAGATTGTCTCCGAGTCCAGAATTTTAGGAGAAGAATCATTTGATTTTGTGAGGACCCAGCACTCCAGACTTGACCTCACATTGGGGGTAATCAAGAAAATGGTGGGGAATATGCATGATAAGGTCAATACAGTTAAATATTCTTTCAATTTATACAATTCTTTTGTTTTGAAGGTCTCTAGAGCTGATCCATTTAGCACTGACACATGCACGCCGAAGGAATATGTTTTGGGGAAATTTGATGAATTAATGTAATCTAGGTATCAATCCCTGGAGGGGATAGATAGAGCAAAAATGATGTGAATAACTCACATGATACTCAATGGTCATGATGTGGCAAAGATGGTTGAAGAATTTAAGGACAATATTTCAGACCTAGGAGAACAGATTGAGGTGGCCAAGTACTGGTGGGCTAGCCTTAAATATATCGACGAAGATGGGATCTCTCATCTCCTCCAGAATTTCAATGATAGTAAGCAACAATAGAGATTCTCCGGGAGCTGGAGAAAACTTTTAGGAAAGTGTTTTGTATTCTTTATCCCTTCAGGACACAAGTTCTCATAGCTTGGAATTCTAGATCCTACATTTTGTATTCTCTAAAGCGACCCATGTCCCGGTCCCCGAGGCCGACCGGTCACTTTCAAGGAAGATAATAAAAGGTTGTCAGAGGGTGGGTAACTACAAAAAGGCATGTCATATCGACAAGAGGTTTTCTGACAGATGGTCTTCCCAATGCCTCATTTCAGAGATACACCTGGCACATCGGAGACAGGGTGCTGCCCTCCCATTTATGAGGCATGTAGCCTTGATCCCCAGGGGATCAGATTTCTTCCTTTTCCTTTTTGACTCTCTTCTTGAGGCTGATTCTTCCACTCCATCCTTCTTGTCTTATTCTTCTAACATGTCATACCTTCTCCATCTCGAGGTCTTTTATAATGTGGTGCAGATAGTACCGACCACTAGATAATATATTTTATTATAAAGTGTAAAATAAGTTAGGGTTAGGGTTAGATAAAAAGATGTGTATAAATAGTAAGTCCAGCCTCATTCCAAGGGTCGATGAAATTGATGATTTTGTAGTCCACCAGTTAATAGAAATTTGTTTTTCTCAGTTCTAGTTGCAGAGCTCAATGCTCCATAGTTCCTAAGCTTTTAGTAGTTAAATGCTCCCTTGGAGCCACCATTGTACCATGCACCAGTGCTTTCTAGAAGAAATGTTAATGAAGAAGGAAGAATTTTCTCAATAATGTTGTTGGCATTCTGTCTTTTGGGTTAATGATATTTTATGCTTTATGTTCTTCATGTCCTTTTCTCTAATACTTAAAGTAGATTAACGACCTCCTTTCCTTTGCTACTGATAAAATATGAATTGATGGTTGCGTATTTCTTCGGTATTTAGTGCAGTGTGTTAGAGAATTGTTGATGTCTAGAACATTTAGTATAATTATAGGTAGATGAAATATTTCTAACTCTATAGTATCTTTTAAAATTTATTTTTTAAAATGAATGCGCACTTGCAGGAAACCCCACTTACCTGAATCCCCAGAGAAAATGAGTTGAAGATAACCAGCTATCCCCCTCAAAAAATAGTCACATCTCCCAATTG
This sequence comes from Thuja plicata, assembly GCA_018584345.1. Lineage (NCBI taxonomy): Eukaryota > Viridiplantae > Streptophyta > Pinopsida > Cupressales > Cupressaceae > Thuja > Thuja plicata. The sequence continues at coordinate 1,028,140 of MU225011.1, read as the reverse complement.
ATACATGCACCATTAAGACTTGACTCTCATGTGCTTGGATGCCTGGGGAATCTCATTTCCCCGAACAACCTTTGCAGGTGAAGTTGGCCGGTACCCCAGTACCCGGTGACAACTTACCTCTGTTGGCAGACCCGATCACAAAAGTCATGTCAACAATTAGTTATGCTAAAATTATGGAATTAGAAGAACACAGAGATAAGTCCATGAAGGATATGGAATTCCACCAGATGCAGACAAAGAAAATATTTGAAAAAAGAGCCAGGGCTAGGAATTTCAAGATTGGAGATATAGTCCTCAAATTGGATGAATTCAAATCAAAGCCTGACAGACATACTAAGTTTGATTCCTTTTGGGGAGGTCCATTCATCATCATAGAGTGTAAAGAACACAATTCTTTTCAGCTATCAACTCTTGAAGTAGTTCCTTTTCCCATTTCGGTAAATGGATTCCATTTGAAGCCTTATTTCAAGGTTTGTCCTTCCTTGTAAATATTGTAGATATCTTCCCCGCTCTTTGTTCCTGCTTTCTAGATTAATTTATTTCTTTCCTTAAAAGTGCTTGTGCACAGTCAGTTGTTTCCCCTTCTAGTTTCAATATCCTTCTAATTTTCTTTTTTGATCGAATAATGATTCTATGCCCAATGGATATCAAAGGCTACTGGTTCTCAATGTCTAGTAGGCAAACATCCCGCAGAAATCGCCAAAGATGTTTCCCAAATTTTCCCATTATGAAGATTTTGGCTATAGGTGGAGTAAAATGAGGCTCCCATGAGGTTTGAGCCCAGCTTGTGAGGTTGACCTTAGTTTATGATCTTGGTTGTGTTTTACAGTCTCTTAAATTCCTAATTTTCCCCTGCCCATGCAAATAATCTAAGTGTTGAAAAACCTATGTATTTGATATAACCCTAGTTACCTGAGACTTGTTCTAAATCCTTATTACCTTTTTGGTGACTTAAGTGCTTCAAATTCCCATGTGTGCATTTATACCTTGCATAAATCTCTAAGTCACGTGATAAAAGAAGAATATTCCAAATCATCTGACGACCCAGAAACTCTTGCTAGTCTCATGATCTTGTGAAAGAGAATTATATTCCATTTTGATCAGGAGACTCAGCGATGATTGTTGGATTGGATGATGATTAGAGGGGAGTGGGGTAATATCTTAATACAAACTAGAGTTGGCAAAGGATCTGGAGATCACACGACTCAGTGTAATTCCTTCCTATAGGTGTGACTTAAGTTCTGAGATGGGTTATGTTAACAGCCTTTCAGTCGGGCGGTCTCGTAATCCAAAGGAATATTCTATCAAGAAATAGAGACTTGGAAACCACCACCAAATTTAAAGAAGGTTTAATGATTGTCGTGTAATCTCATGATAAAGCTAGGATTAGTAGAAAGGTTGGGAGACTTAGCGGAAAAGGGAAAGTATTAACCTGAGGTTATGAGGCATTGCCCGGGTAAATAAAATGATCCAGTGGCTACATTTAAAAATATAAAAGGATTGAAATCTCAACCATTAGTACAAATATCCCTACCACTTGTGACCATTAGGATTTAAATATTCAAAGGAAATTTAAATATCTGATCTTAGAAGTTATTACCAAACTAGCTTGCGAAGAGGTAGATAGATCGGTCGACTTCGCAGAAGAAAAATTGATGGTGGTAGGAAGATTTCAGAAATTATATTTGATCGATCAAAGATATTTCTAGGATGCATTTATTAATGAAACTGACAGTGTTAGGGTTTCTAAAAAAAATTCCTTTTGTAATCAATTGTAACCCTAACAAGATTAGATGGACTCCAAGCCTGCGTGTTGGGGAGTATATATATCGGTTTTGAGAGCTTTAGAGCTCAGAGTTTTCCTAACTTGGAAATTATCTGTGGCATTCTTTCTGCCCTCTGATTTCTTTATTTTGTAATCTTTCATTGATTTTTAGATATTGCAAAGGATTTTTGTGACATTTTTCCTATCCCTGGTCTTTCTTGTCTGAATCTCTCTTACTAAATTAGAATATATTGAGTGATTTCTAGTGAAACATTAGAGTCTTTGAGCTGTCTTTTTTTGCAATAGTGTGTACTACTATGGATGATCTAATTTAGATGAGTTTGTGGATATTCTACAGTCCCCTGTCATTTCATCTCATTCCTATGGCGAATTGCAAAATTGGATATCTGTTTGTAGGTCATAGTCTATGCCTACTTATAGTAAATACGCTATTGTTTGTGAAAATACTTCTTTCCTTGAATAGCCTCTGTTTCTCTCGGGCCTCTCTATGAAATATTTATGCAAACCTATCTAGGAAGTGGTGTTCTTTTGGTTCCAAGGTTTTCATGCTGAGATTAGTCAATGTATTATGATTTAGGTCACCTTCGGTGTATCACCTAGTAGGATAATTTGTTTTCAGTGATTTCCCTTTCATGCATTCCTTCTATCCCTTTTCCCTCAAGAATTTACTTTCCTGTTAAGAAGCAAATTTGGGTGACACATCAAGAGGAACCGGCCTAGAATTTAGAGGTCTCATCTTGGTTAGCAAAAGGTCCCACAACCTTGAGATTATTCCCATGCTACACTAGATTACCAATACTACGAGAGCTTGGATAAAGGGTGCAAATCTAGGTGTCTAACAGTACCTCAAGGGCACCTTAATTTCATCTTTGGTCTCATCATCATAAGAACATGACCACCCTTTAGCAAGGAAAAATTGTATGCATGTATTGAATTTTCTTCTAATCTTTTAACCTCTAGTTCATCTCCCTATTTTAGGCCTACTACATGTCTCACTTTCATCTTCTATTCCCGCATTTCCCTCATTCGAGGAAGATAGATCTTTCAAGTACCTATTAGGTGGTTCCTGTAGTCCATCAAATGAGAGATATAGTTGGTAAGGAGTGAGATATTTTTTCTAAATGAGGGTAATGCTGATGATGTAATCTTTGGACCATTGATGGTGAGGGTAGTACTGTTAAATCATGAGCAAGTTAATACATTATTATTAAACCACTCAATGAAGATGGGTGTAAAGATAAAGAAAGCAAATAATAAACTATTTCTATAGGGTGTATTAACTTATACCTACTGATCCATGTCACTATATAGGATCCTTGTAAAAGGGGTTAAATTGCTTGCATATGCAAATAATTTATCTTTAGTTATCTAAAAATTACATGATACGTATGCTACAAATTACATAAAAGACAACATGAACAATATGCATTAATCATAATCATTTTATATTTTTTAATTCCTTACCTTTACTTTATGTGTGCTATGCAGGATTGTCAACAAAAGGGGTGATGATGTATGTAGTCAATTGCCTATTTATACAAAGGGTGACAATCACACAAAATAAATACATGTAATTAGAACCAACAATTGAGCATCATAAGCAATACATTGGTAATTTGTTAAACAATAAATACATTAAATATACGAGTAATAATTGAAACACGTGTATCATAAATCACATATATTGTAATCGTTAGAATTGAACACAATAAATTAGTTGTACCATGGAATTAGAGTTTAATGATGATATAAATTTTCCATTAGTATACAAAAAACACTTTTGGTAAGCCTACACCGAAAGATAGGAAAGAGCAAATCGAAAATCAGATGATAGAGATCACCAAAGATGACTAAGTACAAAGGAGACCGATGGCACAACTCAAAGTGTAAACAAAAAATGTAAAGATAGAAAGATAAAGAGGGACCTGACATGCAGGATACAGTGCAGACCAAAATGATAGTTTAAGTGCAACCAACAGAACAAAATAGAAAGACAATCAAGCATGACTGACAAACAGAACCAAAAGTTAGTTGCAGCCCACAAAAAGTGGATCTGACTTCCATGTCTGATAAAGAAAGTGTATTCTATTTATAGACTAGGAGATCTAGGTGCAAGTTGTAAACCTGATCTTAGATTTAACATTGTTTTTATCAAAACTCGATGAAGTTAATCAATCTATAAATAGATGAAGCAATCATTCATTATAATAATGAATAGATGATGAAAATAGAGAGGAGAAAAGAAAAATCACATCTATGGATTAGATTGAGAGTTTCAAGAATAATAACAACAAAAGGAGGATTTGGTTAGCAGAACCTGTTAGAATAGTCCCAAAGGATAATTGAGAGGGGGGGGTGAATCAGTTATTAGTAACTTTAGTTATTTTTACTTCTTTAACTTTAGAATACAACAAAGTAAATGCTTAATCAGATAACACAGTATTCAACACATAGTTTGATTACGGGGAAACCAAATGGTGAAAACCCTGGTGGGAATTAGCACCCACAATAAACTATACTTGTTTGTAGTAATCCCTGTTAGAAGATATTTCAACCCTGTTAGGATTTGTACAATACAATGCAATAAGTATAGTGACCTGGTTAAGGGTCAGACCCTGTTAGGGGTGGTGGACTCACTGTCCAAAAGCTCACTGCTTGATGGTGAAGGCTACAACCTTTTGAATAATAGATATGCACTATATCTGATGATGAACTGTAGAGTAGACCTACTATCTTGATCAGTTCTAGTGTATTGCAATCGTTCACTTCTTCTTCACATAGACTCTTGAGGAATGAACCAACTCTAACGATCTACTCTGTACATCTTTCTAATCTTTTCGTCATTCACACTTAGCCTGTCACCTTTGACTGGTTATAAGTATCTTCCTCATAGTATGAGATCATGGGAACTATAAGACAACTCTTCATTGCATTATTGTCAGCTCTACTAAGCATGCAAGCATAATTACAACCGTGCAAGTATAAACCAAATAGATGTGACGCTTCACTAAGTCAGCCTCACCAATTTAACTCTAACTTTACAATCTTCTTGAAACACGTTTGGCACCTTTGGATTAATATCATCATCTCATAACTAAACATGAATATACACACGCATATATAGAAGATAGGCACAACTCAAGAAACATGTTATATACGTCAGCCCTAAACCATTACACTTCCAGAACTGTAATTGCCAATAACAGAATTCCATAACTTTACTGAAATATCATATCTGGGTCTACGTGTATGAGCATAACATAATAAACATGTCAACAATATCTATCTATCCACGCAAGTCTTCATATCATCATTCTGATAAGTACATACAGAATTACTACTGTTTATTATATGTTGTCATCAAAGACAAACATACAATCAATCAACTGCTCGGAATCAAATCTCTAACAATCTCCCCCTTTGACATTGATGGCAACATATGATATCAAAAACATACTCTATTCATGGTGTCCTCTTTCTTTTATAATCTTCTCAATATCCTCATCAAAGAATTCTCTAAACTGCTGCAGTTCCTCTGTCTGTGTTTTTGTTCCATCTATATACTCCCCCAAAGTATATGCTCCCCCTTAGTACATACTCCTTACTATATACTTCCCCTTTGACATCAATGGAAAAGGGTTCCATAGTCCTTTAGGCACAGGTACTACTCTAGAAGTAGAGTAGTCGACCATTCATTATTCACTTAATGACTGATGTCTTTGCTGCTTCTTCTAAACAGACTTAGGAGAGGGAATTATTCCCAACTTCTCCCTGAGATACTCAAAAGTATCCTTTGATAAGGGCTTTGTAAAAATATCTACCAACTGTTCTTTGATGCTCCCATAGTCCAATTTTACTTCTTTGTCTGCAACTTTTTCTCTGAAGAAATGGTACTTGATCTCTATGTGTTTTGTCTTTGCGTGCATGATGTAATACACACCTCCTAGGTTGCTTTTCAGTTTGTCAATGCCAAACTCTTTTAGGCATTTTGGATGTATGTGTTGATTTTATCAGATGGTTTAGATGATATTATGTGTTACATTTCAGTATGTTATTGATCCATTGTTAGTATGTTATATCATTGGTGTATATGTGATTTATGGTTATTTTATGATGCTTATGTATATGTTAGTATTTCATTTCGGTTATAGTTTCTGACAATACTGACCTTAGATTTATATGCACATGGATCATTGTATGTTTTCATTATTGTTTGACATGCTTGGTATGGTATGGGATAGAGTCGTAGTTACTTGCTTCGGCGAGATCCACACGATAACCTAGTCTCAACCATTGTTTGCCATATGATATATGTATGTATGTTCATCTTTGTGATGACAGTATTGCAGATACCAGGCTACATCTTCCATGAATTGGTAGGAGTGAGTGTGCCCTATCGCATTAATCTCAATGGTAAGAGAGGGGAGATAGTTTTCAGGTCCAAATCCTATCTTGAACCTAATTGTCCAAGTTAGTGGACAAGTATCTATTTTGACTACCCTGACCGAATTCGTATAGTTGATAGGAATTCGTGTATCCCTTTCCTTGAGTATGTTTGGTTTTTCTTGTTTTCAGTTTCAGGTGCTTGATGTGATTATATGGGTGTTAAATCATGTTATTTATTTAAATGAACATTACTGCAATTAATTATTAAATATAGGGTATTTAATTAATTGAAAAGTAAATTAAATACCTATGTTTAATTAAAAGTTTAGTTAAAGTGTAATCATGGAATATTAATGTTTAATTGATTAAGTTAATTGAAATTATCTCTCATGCATTTTCAATTTAACACTTTGCTTTTATATCCCTAACTTGAGTTTTGCATGCTTTAAGTGGAATTGAAAATAAAAGAATTATGTTAATTAATAATTAGAGAAATTATTTTCCCTTTAGGGTTTTCACTTTTGAAAACCTAATTGCTTGGGATATCTATATCTTTGGATTGGAAGCCTTTGGAGAGGTTGTTCAATCAGGGAGAAGGAGAAACCAGGTGATTGGGATTTTGAGAGAGAGGTTGCTTGGATTTGTGGCTTCTTTTGCTTGGTATTGTGGATTCTTCTTGCTTGGATTTTGGGAAATTGTGCTTCTCATCAGTTATTGAGGTAGGGCCTTCATCTTTTGAATTCTAGTTTTCAGATCCCTGTCTTCCATGCATCTGAAAGCTAGGACCTTTTTGTGTGTTCTTCCTTGTTTGAAGTATTTAGTGTTTCCATTGATTTAGAGTTGGAAAAAGTGATCTTGGTATCAATTTGTGTCTTAGTGTTTCAGATCTATAGGAGGAAGACTTCTTTGAGGAAGAATTGATATATGTTAAAATTGCTTGAGACCCTCAGATCTGTAGCTCCTTGCCATGGAAATGTGAATTCCATACCTTCACCAGGTCCTTGCCCAAACCCTGATCAAACCTGGAGGAAAACAAGAGATTACTTAGATTTGCATGCTTGAGACCAAAAGAAAACTACTCTTGAAAGATAAATAATTGTATTTAAAAAGATATATAGTTTTACTTTGTTTTTGTCATCATACATGTATTAGAGGAAATGAAAAACTCTGTTCTTGATTATTTAGAATATCTATTGAAAATAAAAGTCTATATTACAAGAGAAATATAGTTTATTTAGATTGCTCTTAAAGAGGAAAAAGTTTTCCCTTTTGAAATTATTGTTAAAGAAATTAAATTTTTTTAAAAAATAACCTGTTGTTCTAATAGGAAAAAAATATACAGTGTTATTAATTTAACACCAATAAATAAATATAAATAAATAAATAAAATTATTTATTATTAAATACTGTTAATTATTAAAAAAAAAAGTTTAATACTTAATTGGCATTTAAAATTAAAAAAAATATTAAAAAAAAATTTAGCAAGTTTAAATGGGGAGGCGGGTGGCGGGGGCCACCACAGCCCCTGTGGCGGTACACCTGCGCAGTGGGCCGCAAGTCCAAGGACCTGTGGTACCCACTGTACAGTGGGCCTGCGAGGGTACGCACTAGACAGTGGGGCCGCAGGCCTTGGGCCGCGATTCCCACTGTGACGTGGGTGGGGTGGGGCCGAGACCCCCCCAAAGCATATTTTTTTATTGTTATTTAATTTAATTTGTATTTAAACAAAAAATTTTAAATGTGGTTATTTTGTGATTTAATTTTTTTGTTTTAGTTAGATTTTTTATTTATTAGTTTATTTTTTTTGTATTTAGATTAGTTTAATATTAATTTTTTTTTAAAAATTGTTTATTATTAATTTTAAATTAGTTTATAACTAACTATGAATTAGTTTATGATTAGTTTTTAAATTAGTTTATAGTTAATTTTAAATCAGTTTTAAATTAATTTTTATTTAGTTTTGTATTAATTTATGGGAGGAAGAGGTTGTTTAAAAATGAGATCTTGAAAATGAGTTAACGATGTGATTAATTCTATAGGTAAAAGAGGACATATTATTTTATCGTTATGTTTAATTTGTCATCGCTAATCAAGTCATATTATGTTTGATAAGATATTAGGGTTTTTTATTGGGTGACTTATGTTATTGATTATATTGCACTTTGGAATTGTACAATCTTATAATTTATAATTATAACTGAAAATGGGTAATTAATTCCTTGATGTATTTATATGCTGATTTTATAAATAGATCTAGAGGTAATGTTAACATTTATTAATATGGAATATTTAATTATTTTTAGATAGTAATTTTAGTGAGTAAATGAATTTGCATGATTAGGAATCATAAATTTGTTTATTCTTATGTTAATGTTGTATTTAGCTTAGTACATTTTGAATATGAGTTATCGTACTATGATGTGTCTTGGGTGTGTGTATATGAATTGAATGTCCTCCTATGTGTTTATGCTTTCGGCTATCTGTTGGGTTAGGTGACCGTAGGACTTAAATCCAGAGGTTTTGGGATTGTACTTTCTGTATGATGTTACTATGATATTAGTCATGATTATGTGAGTATGTCATGGACCCGATTTCCTAAACCCAACCTGATTCAGTTTTGATGTATTGTTTGGCTTTATGAAGATATTGTGGTTATTGTTTGGTTATTTGAGAACCTATGTGATCCTG
>MU225011.1:994979-1009925 GCA_018584345.1 Thuja plicata | reverse complement strand
TCTGGATTCATTCTCAACTTTAGCTTTGAATATTTTGAACTTCTCAAAGGCTTCAGACTTCTCCTTTAAGAACGCAACCCACATCATCCTAGAAAAATCATCAACAAACAAAATGAAGTACCTCTCTTCATAGTATGATCTTTTTTGGGTAAGACCACACAAATCTGTATGTACTAGGTCCAATTTGTTTTCAACTGAGTTCTGCTTGCTTCTGAAGGAACTCCTTACATGCTTTTCCATAACACATTCCCTGGATATTGTGTCAATTGGTCTTGCAATACTTGGTAGGTCTCTAACTTCCTTAACATTGCTGATCTTTACTATATTATCAAAATTGATATGACAAAGTCTCTTGTGCCATAACCAACTGTCATCCACCTTTGCAACAAAAAAATTTACATCAGAATTAAGTTGAAAAACATTACCTTTTGTTTTGGAGCCTGATGCAATCATGTGTCCATCCTTGTTGTTAATGATGCACTTGTTGTCTTTGAATTCTAAATGATAACCTTTGTCAAGTAGTTGTCCAACACTCAACAAGTTATGATGTAATCCATCAACATATAGAACATCACCTGTCTTATTCTTTCCATCCAAAGTGAAAGAACCTCTGCCTATGATAGGTTTAGGAGTGTTATCTCCAAATATAACCATACCACCTTTGTACTTGTCTAACTAAACAAATCTATCTTTTTCACCTATCATATGATGAGAGCATCCACTATCAATGATCCAATCAGTTATGATGTCTGCTTTGGAAATTAGGGCTAGCTCTTGTTCTTCTTTTTCATCTGCAATGTCCATTTCCTCAAGCAACCTTTCCATATCTCTAAGGGAAATGAATCCAATGTCATATTCTCCTGAATCTTCATTGGTTACACCTTCTTAAGCATGATAACATTCCTTCTTATATTTGGGTTTGTAATCAGATCTGAAATTCTTAACTCTTGTGGGACATTTAGATGCAAAGTGACCTATCTTATTACATGAAAAAAATTTGAATGGAATTCGTCCTTCATATTTTATTTTTCCTTTCTTTTCTCTTCTAGAAATCATAGCAATGATTTCTTCAATTTCTTCATCAACTTCTTCTTTCTCATTATGACTGGGGATGTGTAAGGATTTCTTACCATAGACTGAGGCTTGAAAGCTATTTCACTTTTAGGTTTAGTCTTCAATCTTGATATCTCAAATGCAGATATTTTGTTGATTAGAGTCTCTCTCTTGAAGTTTTGTGAGAATTGCATAGTTTCCTCTAGAATACTGATCTTGTTTTCATAGTCTGATGTCAAAGTAGTTAGCAACTAGTCCATTATATCTTCTTCTGATATTTCACCACCATTGTTCCTGATTCCAATACTGCTTCATTTATCCTTTGATTGTAAGCTCTAATGTTCTCTTCAAGTTACATCTCAAGACTGTTGTATTTCTTCTTCCATGTCTTCCTATGTGCATTCTTTGCATGAACATATCCTTCAAACATGTCTTCTAAATACTTCCATATGGTATATGCTCTGTCAATTTTCTTGATTTCAGAAAATTCACTGTCAGATAAGGCGTTGATTAGGGATTCTTTGGCAATTGCATTATGTGTAAATATATCCTTTTGTCTGTTAGTAGCATCATCCTTTGTAGATTTTATCAGAGATGGAATTACAACCTCTTGTGTGGTGATTTCAAAGATCTCAAAGCCAATACATTGTAAATGTGTTATCATTTTGTTTTTCCAATCCAAATAATTTTCTCCATCAAACTTAGGGCTTTCTTTTTTGAAGTAAGACATTTGATCTACCTTAAGCTATTAGATTTCTTCTCCAAGGCACTTGGCTCTGATACCAATTTTTTGAATAGTCCCAAAGGATAACTAAGAGGGGGGGTGAATTAGTTATCAATAAATTTAGTTCTTTTTACTTCTTTAACTTTAGAATACAACAAAGTAAATGCTTAATCAGATAACACAATATTCAACACACAATTTGATTACGGGGAAACCAAATGGTAAAAACCCCGGTGGGAATTAGCACCCACAATAAACTATACTTGTTTGTAGTAATCCCTGTTAGAAGATATTTCAACCCTGTTAGGAGTTGTACAATACAATGCAATAAGTATAGTGACCTGGTTAAGGGTTGGACCCTGTTAGGAGTCTTTTAAAAATAACCCTGTTAGGGGTGGTGGACTCACTGTCCAAAAGTTCACTACTTGATGGTGAAGGCTACAACCTTCTGAATAATAGATATGCACAATGTTTGATGATGAACTATAGAGTAGACCTGTTGTCTTGATCAGTTCCAGTGTATTGCAATCTTTCACTCCTTCTTCACATAGACTCTTGATGAATGAACCAACTCTGATGATCTACTCTGTACATCTTCCTCATAGTATGAGATCATGGGACCTATAAGACAACTCTTCATTACATTCTTGTCAGCTCTACTAAGCATGGAAGCATAATTACAACCACGCAAGTATAAACCAAATAGACGCAATGATTCACTAAGTCGGCCTCACCAATTTAACTCTAATTTTACAATCTTCTTGAAACACGTTTAGCGCCTTTGGATTAATATTATCAGCTCATAACTAAACATGAATATACACATGCATATATAGAAGATAGTCACAACTCAAGAAACATGTGATATATGTTGGCCCTAAACTGTTACACTTCCAAAACTGTAACTGCCAATAATAGAATTAAGTAACTTTACTAAAACATCATATATGGGTCTGCATGTATGAACATAACATAATAAACATGTCAACAACATATATCTATCCACGCAAGTCTTCATATCATCATTCTGATAAGTACATACAAAATTACTACTATGTGTTATATGTTGTCATCAATGACAAACATACAATCAATCAACTGCTCAGAATCAAATCTCCAACAGAACCAAGAACAGAGGAAATTGATAATTAGAGGTATTAATCAATCACAATTAGGTGATAATATTTTTCATGTAATCTAAATTGGATCTATATCAGAAATAAGAGATTGCATTTACCAGGTCAATTTTTAATTTGCTATCATTCTAACAAGTGGAGCAAAGTGTTTAAATCCTTTCAAGGAAGGTGGATTTAACAGTCCAACATCAAATCTCTTAACTGAGTACACACTTAATAGTGTAGCTAAAGATCTTAACAAAGTATAATTTAACAGGTCTCCACGGATACTCTTAATAGGGTAGATCATCAGAAGTGATCAAATTGTAAGCCTTAACAGGCCCCTTCCAACCTGCAGATAGTGAAGATTTTGTGGGTGCCATCCCCACCGCAGTTTTTACTTCCTAATAGGAGTTTTCTATGATATCATATCTTGTGTTATGTTTCAATTACTTTCATTAATTTTTCTATGAATGATTCACATGTATGTTAATGTTATGAATTGATATAACTCACATCAAGATAGTATAGATCAGATTGAATGGAAATATAATTGATTACAAAGGTTAATTGATTAAAGGATAAAAAAAAGTTTTAGAGGTACTGATTCACCCCTTTCCTCTCAGTACATACTTCCCATTAATCCAAACAATTGGTATCAGAGCTAAGTCTCTTCTTGGAAAGCTTAAAGGCTTAAGAGAAAAGATCATATAATGGACAAGTACAGACTTGATAAAAATATTGATAATAAAAAGCTTGAAATTTAGATGTTCTATGAATAGTATAAAGAAGCTAGAATCAACATGAGATAGTTGTTGGATGAAAGAAAGAATATGGCATCTCATTGTAATGAGACAAATTATCATGAGGAAGAGATACCAGATTTCTTTGAGTCTTTAGGATCAACTACAAGCAAAGCATCAAATACATCAGAAGAAAGCATCACAAGCCTGACTAAATCAATCTACAGCTGGCTGGACAAGTTAAATATTTGCAAATCGGTCAAGAGACATAGCTGATAAGGATGATTGATGTCATGAACAATGCTAGGCAGGCTGAGAAAGAAAGAACACTGGCTATTGATGATAAGAGAAAGATCATTAAAAAGCTACAAGAAAAAGAATCTGAAATACAAAGACTTATAGAGCATCACCATGAGATTTCAAATCAGATTATTCTTATGAGTCAAGAAGCAAATAGAATAAATGTTGAACTCATTGAAAGAATAGAAGCTATCGGTGAACTAGGGGATGAGAATGAAAAGTTAAAGAATGAAATAAGAATTCAATAATAACATAATGAATTTATCAAAAAGGCTGAAGAAAGCAATAAAAGAATGGATGATTTTCTTGAAGGACAAAGAAGAGTCAACAAAAAAAACGGTCTATGTTTTATCGAGAATGGAGAATCATCAAATTAAACTAATCCAAACAATGTCTATGAAAATCCAAGACCAAGAAAGTTGACATGCAATCACTATGGAAAGCAAGGCCATACATCAAATGTATGTAGAGGAAAAATAAAAGGTATTCCTAAATCTACATCTTCATTCATAGGATTCTATTATAAATGTAACAAGAAAGAACATAAAGCATATGAATGTAAGTCTGAGATGAAACAACCAAAGAAGGAAACCTACATGGACAAAAAATGTCCTACATGCAAAATGAATGGGCACACAACTCTTGAATGCTAAAAAAATAAAAGACAAGCATGGAAGCCTAAAGGTCAAGAAATTCTCTATCATTCAAAGAGAGTCAGTAATCAGTATGTATGGGACTACAATACTTGGACAAATTGTACAACATGTGGAAGATATGGTCACATTGCTGCAAACTGTATGAGACAGTTGACTATAAAGTCTAGAGGCTAAACTAACCCTGGAATGGCATTCTTAAACTATCATAAAGTTGGTCATCTCAAGAAAGACTGTAGAGACTGAGTGATAGAGACAAGCATATATCCCAATGGAAACACCATTGAAGATATCGAAAGAGCTAGAGACAAAATTGTGAGATAAGCTTCAACCAATGATGAAGCTGGACGAAGCAATGTAAATGGTGACACCCCATCCAATGGATTTGGTGACATCACCACCCCACCTAAAGAAGAACAAGTAAGTATGGAACTGTATTACCCCAAGTTATTATTTTACATCAGTTTCATAATATATTGATATAATGCCAAATTAGCATAAGTAAAAATGCATCATGGTATTACTTGTTAAAATATGTGATAACTATGCTTTCAAGCATATATATCGAAACCTGTCAATACACACTCAAAACTATGAATGCCTACACTTATTGAGAAGCATCACTTAACATAAGAAAGGAAATTTTCTAAGTGAAAACTGAGGCTCGTCAGTAATGAAGCAAAGTGAACAAGTTTATACAACATCGAAAACTATTAGTAAAAGGAAAAGGAGTGTCAACTACTCAGAAAAATTTTAAGTGTCACCAAAGGAAGTAATGTCTTCACTGAAAAAATTAGTCTTCATACACTGAGGAGTTGGTACGCATTTATGGCACGCATTTTAGGGAAATGGCTATAAATAGGGCATCTGAACAACTCATTTTTTCATGATACCCAGAGCAGAGTGACAAAGAGTGATTTTCAAGAAAAGAGAAAAGTAATCACAAAAGTGACCACAAATTGACACCCAGCACTCCAAAGCACTTCAGAGATCTTTGCTATAGTAAACAGTAAGTTCCAAAGAACTGACAACTCTATTTTTATGCAATACACAAAAGCCCTAAATATCTAAAAATGGCAACGACTTCAAGAACCTTGAAATATAAGAATGCAAAGAAGGATGAGTTCAAGCTCATCAAGAACATGACATGTGAGGAATCTAATTATAAGATCCATCCTGAGGTTGCCTCACAACCCGACGATGTTGGAGTATTTTCACGCATCCCAGCTAGGGTTTTACTTGTGGAAGATGTTAGATCTTTCATACACTACAACATAGCAGAGATAGGATCTTCATAGGTTGAAGAAGCTTATAAGAAGCTATGCAATGATGATGGGACACTAAAAGATGAACACAAGCATATAGAAGTGAAAGGGCTCACCAATGCCCTAATGTTTTTGAAGGTCTTCAAAACCAAATGGATTTGGTTAGTGCTGAGTAGAATGCATAACAACATGTTATGGTTGGATGAACCGAAGGAAATAATCCAAGATGTCATCCATGTGGTCACTGATTACCCCATAACCAAGAAAGTAAAGGCACTCAAACATCCACCGAAGGTAGAGACTGAAAAGATGATAGGAGCCAAATGGGATGGCTGGGGCTTGAAAGTAACCACAATTACTGATGATGAGATCAAGTTTGGTGTGTGTGTTCTGGGCTATAAATGCTTCCAAGCTAGATGATTGAACAACATAGCATCAGATGCAGTAGACACAACATACAAGGTTGTGAAGAAGGGTACATAATTAGACTTATCTGAGCTACTCCTAAATCAGTTGAAAGACAACCTAAAGACTATCAAGAATGCCAAGTCAAACAATTGTAAGTTTGTCTCACTAATATTGTGTATCTTCTTTTATTTTCAAGAAAAGTTCCCATCAGTAGGAGATATAAAATGGGACAACACCAAACCGGTCACCATGCAAATTAGTGAGCACATAGCTACACTGGGAGATAACTTTGAAATAGTCATGGATGAATACTTCAATGTATTCAAAGATTGAATGTAAAAGAGGGTAAGAATCCCTGAGAAAGTCATTGAATAATATAAGGATGAGATATGCTTCATGGTTGACACAGATAATACATATATCAAACTTATTATACCAAGGACAACATGGTTACAACCATTAGAGTATGAGATCAACATTGATCTTGCAACTAAGGAAATTGATGCCTTAATCAATGAACCACTTGATAAGAAACAACCCAAGTGTGACACATATGAAGAGGCCAAGACAAGAATTAAATCAGGCCTAGTTGTCAATAAAATAGTTAAGAAAAAGGATAAGATGGTGAAGAATCTCAAGAATATTTTGTTAACAACCGAAGAAGAAATTGAACAAGATGAAGAAGTTGAGCAAGAGGAGGAAACTAAAGAACAATTATCTGTCGGTAAATCTTAGGAAAAGGAAGACTCAAAGGAAACAAATTCAGATTCTCCACCTCCTCCACCAGCTAAGAAACCAAGGACAATAGCTTCTTCTAAGACAAGAAGCCAAACATCAAAATATTCTACGCCTTCACCTTTGAAGAATGGTAAGGTAAGGACATACAAGAGGAAAGCTGCCACACCAAAGAGAGGACAAAACAAGAAAGGAAGAAAATTCATCAGAACCCAAGAGGATATAGAAGACACCGAGAAAGATGAAGCCATAGAAGTAGAAAATGTCAAGGGCAAAGAACCTAAAACTATTGATGACATTTGTGTGTATATTGCAAATTCTAAATCTATTACAGATCCAAACATTAGAAAATGACTAAAAATAAACTGAGTAGAGTAGAATAAAATTGAGGATGCCATCATAGCTAAAATGTACAAATTCAAATATGTATCAATACAATTGGAAGGTATCATGTACCAAGAGAACTATTAGATAGATTATCTTCTAGATGGACATTTGTGTTGAAGAATTAAAAAGAAATAAGAGAAAGAGTACTTGTTACTCTCATGCCACCTGAATCAAAGAAGGAAGAGATAGATGAGATGATGGAGAAATACAAGAATGAATTCTCACCTAAGTTGAGAGCTTATAAATTTCTTGAAGGAAGGTTAATAGAACTTGAACAGGATAGCCACAAAAAATGGTGCAAGATAATGAACAAACCTATTGAGGAGGTAAGCCCCAACAAAGACCTTCAACAACAAGATGTTGACAAGGCAACTCAAGATGAAATATCTATTGAGTTGAAAAAAGAAGAAGATGATACAACAGGCAACAAGACTGTAGATGTTGAAGATGCTACATGTGAAGATACAACAAATGACAACATTGTGGATACTATTGTCATTGATATTACCGATGACCTAGCAGAGGAAATTAATAAAGATGAAGATGTCACTGCTGAAAAGGACAAAACTAATGAGTAGGACACAATAGTTGATAATGCATAGGTGAACATTCCAAGAAATATGCCAATATTGATGCAGGCTATCAATAACATGAAATAATCAAGCAAGTCACCTGAGAAGGATACTCCCAAGGATGCAAGGGAAGAATAAAAGAAAGATAACACTGATGGTCAACAAGACATTGGAGCTACTAAAGATGTAACTGATACTAATAAGCTTACTAGAGGAGATAAAGAAAAGGATGCAGATACCACAAAAAAGAATACAGAGTCAAAGACTGATGAAGCTAAGGACACCAATGACAAAGACAAACCAAAAGATAGTACTCCTGAGGAAACTGACAAATGTGCTACTAATGATGTGAAGGTGAATGTGGAGATGTCTGCAAACACCTAACAAGAGGACACTGATGCCAAAGAGAAGAAAGAAGCACAATAGGACACTTCATCAAGTACTACTGAGAAAGCAGAAAAGTTAGCAATGGTTTTACATTCTAGTGAAGCTCAGAAGAAGAAGAAGAAATCAAAGAAGAATAAGATGGAAGTCTCATTAGATGAAGTTATTTTCATTCCAAAGTGTGACCCATCTACACTTGATTTTGAAGCTCTACAAGAATATGGAGAGATGTGCCAAAGGAAGGTATTGCAAGAGAAGTTGAAGAAATAGCACAGGGACTCCATGGTACTAGATACAACTAGGGACATCTTACAATAGATTGTACCCAATGTTGAGATTGATCAAAACAAACCAATACTTGATCAATTAGCTACTCTAACCGATGCAATTACATATTAGAATATTGATGTTGAGAAGGCAATAAGGGAGAGAGCCAAAATGAAGTACCAGCAAAAGCTCATTGAGAACATCAGCCAAGAAGTGGTGGTAAATAAGGTAAATCTATCATAATTCATCATTGAATTAGATCCAATAATATCTAAAGCTATTACGTTGATTCAAAAATTAAGCACAATAGAAAAGTTCACTAAGGATAATAGTGACAATATAGAAAAGCTAAATGCAGATCTAGCAAACAGTGCTAGTAGCTTAACCAAAGATGGAGACTGTTGGTTTTATTTCCTATTTTGACAGTTTTCCTGGTTCCTTGTCCTTCTCTCTGTATTCTGATGTTCTCAATTCTATTATCTCTTGTTCATTATGCCCTTACCCATGTCAAATTTCAGGTTTCCAAGTCTAAACCTTGCTCAATTTGTAAAAACCCTGAAAACCCTTGTCTTTCCAAGTGTTAAGCATTAAAAATAAACCCTAAGTCATGGCGCTTCTATTTCAAAGTTACTTTTTCCATTCACTTAAGGCATGTGTCTCAATTGAATCACCTTGTCGCGATACCCCGAGTGAATATTCCAATTGTCTTCCCAACTTCGCATTTTCCTTGTGTCGCGTGGTCTTGTTTAACTTCAGAATATTCCTTTGGCCTTCTGAGACTCAGCAATTCTTTTATGTCGGGTAGTCGCAGGATAATTATGTCATAAAGCATTGTAAAGAAGGGACCCACTGCCTAGTTAGGTGATTGCAGGAGATTCTTAACAGTTATGAAAAATGTCTTCAGACTTCGTGATTGCCTTCATGTCGCTCTATCGCCAAATCAAGCCAAAGTAACAATTAAGTGAAACCTTCAGTCGTGAGGTCTCAAAATAAAATAGCGGTTAAGAAATTCTAATCGAGACTAAGCGACTGATCATTTGTGGTTTACAGTAAAGTATAGTTGAGATGTCACCAGAACAAGGTGATGACTCAGTTCTCTAGTATGCAGTAAGTGAACCAATGGTTGAGTGACATGTGTAATAAGGTGGATGGATGCTAAAGGATTATCGCATGGTCACCAGAAGGAGAAAATGGACTCAGCGACAATGAGACTAAGTACTTTCCCTTTAGTCGCGGTGTCTGAGAAAGATTTAAGGGTATGCATGAACATATAGCAATTAAGTGACAACCGTAGGATAAAAAGATCAGAAGATCTGACGATGGTCACGAAGTCTAAGAAGAAAAGTTCCCCAAGAGAGAAGTCCTCCCGACTTGGCGATTAAGGTATGTCACGCAGTCATCAGAAGTAAAAAGTGGTGCATATAAACTATTATGAAAAAGTTAAATATTCTGGACGTGATTCCGCGATTGGGCGACTAAGCATTATCGCATAGTCTTGAGATAAAATAAAAGAATTTGGCGATAGGGAGATAACCATAAAGGATTAAAGAAGATAGTTAGTTGTAAGGTCTCTGAAAGAATGATGAGTTAGTCTTAACTATGTGCAACTATGATTTTAGTTGGGTTGCATGGTTGCCAGATCATGACTCAGGTCAGCCAAAGGTAAGAAAGTGCATTGTTGCCATGTCTGGAGATAAACCATGGGTTAGTGATAGAGGCGCGTGACAAAAAGACTTAATGCAGTCGCGCAGTCGCCTGATCCCAAGATCTAAAAAATGGCGACAGTTTTGTGATGTGACACTATGAATCGCTCGGCAACCAATCACAGGCTTGCATTTTGATCACTGTGCAAAAAGAGTAGCTAAGATGTAAGACATATAATGAATCACAGTGTGACATTTTGGCTCTTTTAAATGTTATATGATTGTTCCAAGGATTCATTTTTGAAAATTTGATTTCTTGTCAAGCTCAGAAACTATGGCTAGGTTTTTTCAAGTTCATAAAATGTCGAATTAATGACAGAACTGATGTTTTTGAGTTATGAGCTATGTACTCTGAATGATAGCTAAAAGGAGTTGATGGTGCATTCATTCTCATTCACCGTGCTTTCAGTTTTCAAAGCCCAAGTTGCTAAGTTTTCCAAAAAAAGAGATATTTTGCTCAGTCTGCAGTGTTTCCAGAGTTGATCAAAGAGTTCTAAATTGCAGGAAATTGTGCCTTGAACAATAAGTTAATCTCTATGATAGATTTGTCTCAATATTGGTTGGGGAAAAGAGATTTAGAGTCTTGCAAATATGAGCAGAGCTATGATTATGGCTTCAACAAGTGGAGGGAGTGAAGAGGAACAGAAAGGAAAGGCAAGTTTCTCTGATGAGTTTCTCCATCTTCTACCTGGTTCAACGCAGAATAAGAAGGCTAATGCTAATGTCCTCTTGGATGAGTACAAAGATATGCGAGATGCTGTGACCCCAGGCACAACAGGTTTCTCCCTTTTCACTTACTTCTATAAAAATTCTGATAAGCCTATCCCAGTATCAAATCCTTGGACATGTGGCTTAGCTAGGTTGCTTGTTCCTGATGTCTTCCTTGATGTAGACCTATTTTCTGACCTAACCAATCACTATGATGTCCTGACAAAGACCATCAAAAGGGATGATGGCACTGCCCTGCTAATATTAAACAGGAATTCAATCATGCAAGCCTTTGGCTTATTTAGCACCATGTCTACTAAGGTTGACATGAAAAAGCAGGAGAAGAGGTACAGTTCAAAGCCTGCTATTGCAAAAGGCTTGTTACAGAAACACATGTTAAAAGAAGTGAGAAAATACTTAGATCCTATGAAAGAGCCAAATCCATATTATTATAAGGATCTACACTTCTACATTAAGTATAACGCTTATGCCATGTGTAGAGTGCTAGGGATAGATGGAGATGCAGAGAAAATCAATGCTGGCATCTTAATGATGGTACTAGACTTGCAAGAGGTGCATTCAAGCACCAGCTATGACTACATTCAGCACATAATAGATGAAATGCATGAGGTTTTCATTGCAACCCAGAAAATACTAAAGAATCCAAAGAAGAAGGAACCTAAATTTTTGCACCTCCTCTTATACTTCAATTTTGTAATCATGGATGTTCATAATCTGACTCCTCAGAGATTCTATCAAAGAGCACCAAATCCTATCCAGTTTTGGGTGAGGGTTTGGAATTACACTTCTAGGGAGTGTGACTATTGTGCTTTCCAGAATTGGATTGTGTATCCAATTGTGCAGATTTTGGGAACAAGAAGGACTAGAGTCTTTTTGACAGTTATACAATTGCTCAGGCCCTATGATTATGCAGATAATTGGCCTGGAAAACATAACTGGGGTGATTTCTTCTTGGAGGAGAATTACACCATTATCAGGGTATATGGGTGTATTCACCCACCTCATTTATTACCATATCATGTGCCTGCAAGAGTAGCTATAATGAAATTCATATGGTAGTTGATGTTAACAGATAATGAGCACTTTGCACCGCACAAAAAGGGGACTATAACCCCTAGGCAGTTCAAAATTTCCAACTTTAGAATTGGCAAGAATTCCATTGATGAAGTGGGTCAATTGTTGGAAAAGTATAGAATGGGGGCAGCCCCTTATAGATACATTGATCCAGAGGGCTTCATGGCAGGGGTTAGAAATTTGTATACTCCTACCATCCCTAATACCAATGTTCACTGTGAGTGCATAAAAGAAGATGCAACAAGGAACATCTTTGATGCAGATAACATCCACATTAGAAGACTGAGAATCCAGGAGTTGTTGAAACTGGAGAAATAGATAAAGAGAAATGGGTTGTCTTTTGGGGTTTTTTACCCTAATCTCCCATATTTTGATAGGATTAAGGCCATGATAGATAACTACTATGTGCTTGTAGAGAAACTAGATACAGTCTTGGATAAAAAAAGGTGCTCAAACACCTGAACACTCAGAATCAGAATATGATAGTGGCAGTGACAGTGATTATGCACGTCCTTCCATGTAACCTTCACCACAACAAGCCTTAGAGCAAGAAATGGCTGAGATTCCACAGTTGCAGGGAGCAGAAGCACACATTATAGATCTGACAGTTGTTACCCAGCCTAATGATTTGGAGGAACCTGCTGCAAAGAGGAAGAAATTGGAATTAGGGCAGCCTTCAATGGAGGGCCAAATTAAGAAAAAATATAAGGCTAAGGCCTTAGTTCCTGGCACTAGGTTATATGATCATAACCTATGAAAAGCAATCAAGGAAGGCAAGAAGCAACGGCTTGACCTAGAAGATGAAGTTGAAATACCACCCAGGGTCTGTGTTGATGAAAGATTGCTTCATCAACAAAAATTCCTAGATGATGATAGCTTTGTAAAAATAGAGGAGTTTAAAGACGTCCTAAGATGGCATAAAATAGAGAAAATAAGATCCCAATTAACAGTTGATGGGAAAGAAACAATTAAAAATGAAGCCCTAGTGGCCTTATAGAATTATGATCCTGAGAATGAGGATATCTCGCCCGAGGATGCAAGGAAGATGGTGCTGGGAAGTGGGATATTGTTGGCTGAGGGATGGGATTTAGCATCTGCCTTCATCACAGACCAAATCAGAAAGCAACCAGATCTTAAGATGGCTAGTGAGGTCCAAGTAGGAGACATGATAAAAGGATTTGGGTATAGCCCAAAATCTCAGGCTTTTGCAATGTGGAGCCTAAGCCCAAAAGACCAGAAGCCCCAGTTAGTAAATACTCAAGAAAATATGGTGGGCAATCAGATGGTGTGGTCTTTACAAAATACAGGGGACTTAGAAATCTCCCAAATAATGACACACTAGGCTCAATTGAATGAAGACAAGACCAAACAATTGTTTGAGAGGTATAGTACTTTGTTGGAAGAAACAAGTGCATTGTCTAAGGACAGAGATATGTGCCATATACAACTGTATTAGAGGGATTAGTTGATCAAGACATTAACAGAAGAATTGGAGGCAAAGCCTGCGGTGGTCTATGTAGCAGCACAACCACCACCAATGCAAATTGAAGATAAGCCTAGGTCAGAAGAGGCTGTGGAACAAAAGGTTGATGAAGAAAAGGGAAATACAATTGCTTTGAAGGCATTGAAAGACATACTACAACATAGAATTGAGATTCTAAAAGACAAAACTAATGTTGTAGTCAATACATACAATAAATTGCCAGTATTGGATACTGAGGTAATGGGGTACCTTGCCATTCTAAACCCTTACTTCACTAAGTGGTCTGCTAGGGAAAATTTATTTGAGAAGTTGTCATCTTTACAAGCTATAAGAGTAGATTTTCCTGAAATATTAAATGAAGTGGGAGATGAGATCAAAAGAGTCAATATTGCTCTCTTATTCTTCAAAGGAAAATTAAATCAGATAGAGGTTAAATTGAACCTCTTTTCAAATGATTTTAATAGGTTTATTCATTCCTTAAAGGGAGATGATGACCAAGTAAAGGCTATAGATGCCTGGAAGAGTGAGTTTGACAACAAAATGCCTAGTGAAGAGGATTTTCTTTTGGGAATAGATGTTGATATAGAGGGATTCAATAAAATATTGGATGAAGCCTTCAAAGCAGAGACTGACATCAACAAGTTCCTACTTGATGTCAAAAATATCACTGATGCTAGATGGGACAGGCAAAAGCTGCAAGTATAGAGTACTCATGATGAAGGGTGCTCCCCTTAATGTCACAAACACATAACAGAAACAGAGAAACAACAACAATTTGCAAGAATAGAAAATGGGCTTCTTATTATCTCCACAAATGTGGAATTACAAACTTTCAGAATTACAATATGCAAAGCCACATGGGCATTTCCCTTACAATATTCTGTAGGACAAAGCCTCGAATTATTACTCAGATCCACCCCGAACTGCCCTAGACAACACTACGGGCCTTCTTTATATAGGCAATTTCCACCGCCTGAGAAGGTTCCAGAAATCTAGCCATTAAGGCCGACTACCCTTAGCATTTAATTATTTTTCACCTTTATTACAAAAAGGTCGGCTTTAAATATTTACAAAATATGAGATTAGGTAGCCCAACTTTCGGAAGCCATAACTTTTGAACCGTAGCTCCGTTTGGCTATTATGACCACTTTTCGGAAATGGGAGATCGCGATCTACAGTGCCTGACTCGCGAAGCACCAGTCAACTAGGGGTTCGAACTCCATTCGGAGCCTCTAAGGTCCTGAAAATTGAGCTCAAAGATTTTGCACCCTAAAATCTCAACAGTAAATCCTTAATAACTTCGCCAATATAGATGATCTGGCAATGAAATTTAACTGGCATTCTTATATGA
>MU225011.1:927801-938840 GCA_018584345.1 Thuja plicata | reverse complement strand
AGTTACCCATGTGGACTGGAGAGATGGGTGGAGTAACCCATGTGATGTAATTGGAGTTATCTCTTTGAAGATAAATGAGTATTTAATTCATTTATTTTAATGATTATTTTCAACATGTGAGATAATTAAATTCTTTTTGATTAAGAATTACTTTATTTGATGAAATTAAATTAATTTAATTGAAAGAATTAATTAGTAAGTTTAAATATTTGGATTTAAACTATAGGAAATTGAGTTTAATTAATTAAATAATGATAATTAATCAATTAAAGCTTGATTAATTAAATAAAATTAATTATTTAATTAATTTTGGGAATTGGATTAGATGATTTGAGAAATGTATTTAGAAGAAGATATATGATTAATTAATGATTAAAAAAACTATTAATTAATAGATGGAAAATTAGTGTTTTTAATGTAAAGTCGCAAGCCTGTCCATTTTAGGGTGTCTATAAGTACAAAGGAGACTGATGACACAACTCAGTGTGTAAACCAAAAATGTAAAGACAAAAAGATAAAGAGGAACCTGACATGCAAGATATAGTGCAGACCAACAAGACAGTTTAAGTGCAAGTGACAGAACAAAACTGAAAGACAGTCAAGCATGACTGACAAACAAAACCAAAAGTCAGTTGTCGCCCACAAAAAGTGGATCTGACTTCCATGTCTGATAAATAACGTGTATTCTATTTATAGTATATTTATTTGTTTTAAATCCATTTCATTAGGGAAAAGAAACATTAATGTAAGTGCTTTAATCAGGCTAACTGATAAAAAACACATAGACTAGGAGATCTAGGTGCAAGTTATAAACTTGATCTTAGAGTTAACATCATTTTTATCAAAACTCGATGAAGTTAATACATCTATAAATAGATGATGCAATCATTGACTATAATAATGGATAGATGATGAAAAGAGAGAGGAGAACAGAATGAGCATGTCTATAAATTATATTGAGAGTTTCAAGAACAAGAACAACAAAAGGAGGATTTGGTTAGAAAAACCAAGAACAAAGGAAACTGAAAATTAGAGGTATTAATCAATCACAATTAGGTGATAATATTTTTCATGTAATCTAAATTGGATCTGTATCAACAATAGGAGATTGCATTTACCAGGTCAATTTTTAATTTGCTATCATTCTAACAAGTGGAGAAAAGTGTAAAGATCCTTTCAAGGAAGGTAGATTTAATAGTCCAACATCAAATCTCTTAACCAAGTGCACACTTAACAATGTAGCTAAATCTATTAACAGAGTAGACTTTAACAGGTCTCCACTGATACTCTTAACAAGATAGATCATTAGAAGTGATCAAATTGTAAGCCTTAATCGGCCCCTTCCAATCTGTAAATAGTGAAAATTTTGTGGGTGCCATCCCCACCACAATTTTTACTTCCTAACATGAGTTTTCTGTGATATCATATCTTGTGTTATGTGTCAATTACTTTCATGAATGATTCAGATGTATGTTAATTTTATGAATTGATATAGCTCACATCAAGATAGTATATATTAGATTGAATGGATATACAATTGATTACAAAGGTTAATTGATTAAACAGTACAAAATGTTTTAGAGGTACTGATTCACCCCTCCCCTCTTAGTACATACTTCCCATTAATCCCAATATTTAATACATAATAAATTAATTATGAAAACATATAAGTCAAATAAATTTATATGAATAAATCAATATTACCATCATCATCATGACCATCATCATCATCATCTTCATCAACATGATCATCATCATCATTATCATAATCACCACCACCACCATCATCTCCATCATCATCATCATCACCACAACCACCACCACCATCATTTCCATCATCATCATCATCACCACCACCACCACCACCACCACCATCTTAATCATCATCATCATCATCATCATCATCATCATCATCATCATCATCATCATCATCATCATGTTCTTCTTCTTCTTCCATCACGTTATAATTTACTGGCCTTCCTCTTGGATCATGTTTAACAAAAAATAACCAACCCGGTTTTTGTGGAACCTATAAGTAAAACACTTGCTCACATTGGCTTGGAAGAACACAGGGCTCATCTTCAATTGGCTCAAATGACCTTGTATTAATCATTGTAAATCTATTATCATGCTGAATAACAATTCTATCAAGATCATTTTAATTTAGTCATAGCTTGTACCATTTGATGATGAATAGAACTAATTTGAAGGATTCAAAGTCGCACTCAAGTATATCATCCAAAATGCCATAGTATCAGTTTTGAGATTCTTGAGGATGTATGTTGTTTCTAGATGAAGTATTAGTGACCTTGAAGACTACAGTTATCTGACCTCGAAGACTACAGTTATCCTATAATCACAAGTTTTATTCGTGTTGTCCAACTTTTTTATGCAAAATTTATGGCCATGGTAGTACATAGCTTTGTGGTGCTTGACCTACAATTTTTCAAACATCCAAAAATAATTTTCATCGTGAGTTGATATTAAACATATCGTTCGTGATTAATAAATTTATACATACCTGTCTACCTCTTAAACCATTTTCTAGATCAATTACGATTGGTGTAACATTCGAATCTCTATTACGATGAGCTTCTTTAACCAATGAAGAAACACCTTACCATATTAATGAGTGACTAGTTTGTTGACATAGTTCAATCCATACGGTCATCCAATCAAGATTGTTCATAATATACAAATGTAGTACATCCCACTCTTGACCAACTATATAAAAAAATAGACCACTTACAAAAACTTCAATTGAAGATTTATGAGAATTAATTAACTATAATAACATCTTATAATTACCTCTCACTTTCCTCAATCTACCTTTCCCCATCAAGTACTCCCCTTCAAAATTTTTAATGGATTTGGGGTCCCAAATGCGATCTACATGGATCTTTGCTAAAAAATTAGGAAGATATTCACTAATGTACACCATGGTCTTCTATTATACCATATATCCCTCCACCATAGCCTCAAGATGTGTTGTTTGTCGAACCAAACCCCTCAAAAATTTTAGGTGCCTCTTAACCATACACATTGACCTATTTTGTATAGGTCCACACAATTCAATCTCCTCAACTTGATGTATGAGGTAGTCTTCTTGTGCATTGAAAAAAGTAGAAGGTAAACATTTTTTCATTTCACACATAAGATGAGGAATTTTTCTCTTCTAATATTTTATATCTTCTTTATTTCTTTCTTTCGATGACAACCCTAGAAGGGATTCAATAGGCAAAAACATAAAAATGATACTTTACAAAAAAATATACAATAAATTACTAAAAAGGTAAAACAAGTCACAAATATAATATCTATACAAAAAATCTAACAAAGAATGCTTCTAACCTCATGTATTTTCCAAGATCATTTATAACTTGTTTGACACTATTGTCGAAGTGGTGTGGGAGAGATAGAGGTAGAACGTATTGTGATAATTATAAAATGATCTTTTTGATATTTTAGAAAATAATATAATGAAAACTACATGTAGTATACAAATATATAGAGAATACCGAATGACATGAATTACCTTAATAAAGATATGCCAATCGTGTGTTTTCATCCCTGGCCCAAATTCACTTTTTTTTTTATATGAGATTGTTTATGTCTGCAGCAAATCCTGTGGAAAATCAAACTTTTTGTATGAATTATTTTATAGGATTCCTTTGTTTCTCCGATAATAACCAAAGAAGAGTACTTATACAAATTTTGATAATTTTTTCTTTATCACGCCTTCCATCCAATAATTTCTATAATGTCCCTGTTATATTATTTCCAATATGCATAGCATTAAACAAATGCATGGTTGGGAGGTGCTCGTAGTATGAAAACCTACTAAATTGTCTAGGATAACCTTTTAGCCATTTTGGAAGTTGGTTATTGATTCCTTAAAAACCTTCATGAGCATTAATTACATCATCAGTAAACACAACATAATATCAAAATATAAATTTAAAACAAAAACCATCAAATTGAATGACATTACCTCAACGATTTATTATATTATACTCCAACTTCCATAGGTGAGGTGTCATTCTTGGTGGATTTGATATAGTCTCTTCTTTCCCATTGAAAAGATGTTTTTCAATAATTTGATACTTATTATTTTTGTGGAGAAAGTGCCTATACTCATCGAACACCTACTTTCCTAAACTTTATGAATGACGAGATTTCATCTTTGTACCACAAACTAGACATGCAAATTTTCCCTTTGTCTAAAGACTTACAAGATCGTGTATAATTAGATTAAATATGTTAATTTTGATAATTACAGTTATCATGTGCAAACTTAAACATACAAAAAAATATGTAAGCACTATAACATACAATAAATATGTGTTAACAATATAACATACCACAAAAATGTATTAGCCCAGGGGCATCATGTATTGTCCATACAAGGAATCCATGGAATTGAAATTGTCTTTTTCTTATTGGTCTAGAGATGTCATACATAGTGACCCCATTCCATTAATCCAACAACTCGTTGATAAGGGGCTCAATATATACATTCATATCTTTAACTTGGTACTTACCTAGTTGAATGAACAGAAACATTACATAATCATTTAGTCATTTTGATGCGGTATTTATAAATAAATTTAGATGACTATTAAATGAAAAATACCTCAATCAATCATTGCCAACATTATGTGCTCCCTCTTTATAGACATCCAAGGAGGAATGTTATTATTGATAAAAAAAATAGGCCACACCGAGTAAATATATCTCATCTTTCCAAATGGATTGACACTGTCCACTGCCAATGAAAGCTTAAGACTATGAGGCTCTTCTTTAAAGTGTGGCCAAGTTTATGTCCTTAAATGTAGAACCATCTGCAATCATTCACATAATGTCATCTCAACTTCTATTGTGTACATGGTAAACCATAAATTGTGCCAAGGTAGTGCACCTAAATAATCTTTGCAGACGTGGAATAATGGGAATATACCAAAGAACCTTGTGAGGCACCTTATCTGTTATTTGATCTGATCGATATCTACTAATATGATAAACAGGGCATTCAGTTGAAAATTGGTTTTGTTTATCTATGATCATTGGGACATATATTTATTGTTTGATACTCTATTCCAATATCTTTCATAATGGCAGATAATTCTTGGTATGAGCGAGGTAGAATGTTTGACGGTGGTAACAAACACTCACCTATCAACCTATAGAAAAAATGTAATTTGTTAATATAAAGAATATTAATGATACATGATTCACCTTTTGTTAACTATAAGGAAATTATGACTAAAATAAATAAAAAAGATGACATATATGACATACCTTAACATACATGAGATTGCTACTTTGGATAAACCATTCATAACCTTGAAGTTCACCAACAACAATATAGTGGAGAGAAGAGTTGTTTGGGAGCCTTTTTATAGGGGCTTGTATGCCTTCTCAAGTATAGGTAAATCAAGGTCATCTTCATCATCGTGATCAGTTGCGCTAGTACTATCATCTTCAATTGTGTTCTCTAGCACATGATCAACTACAAAAATATCATCATCTTGAATTGTGCTCTTTGTCATAGGATCATCTTCTTCCATGGGATCATTATCTTCTCCTTTGATATTCACACCTCCATGTTCCTCCAGTTGGAAATTCACATTCTTTAGATTATTATGGTCCATAACATGTAACCCATGGTGGTTGACCTATATCAAAATGATGACCTTAAATTAACCATGACCATTATCTCATCATTAATTGATTTCTTATGTATATAAATTGTTAAAATTATATATTGAAATACTTACCAATGGACAAAAATTGTGCCCCCCTTTAATGTGACCATGCTGCCTACAATGTTTCTCATCTATTTCGACTAAAAGTCTTCGAGTCTTTAAGCCCTTTCAATTTTTGCAGGGACAATAACATTTTTCATTACCTTTTCTTTTGAACTTAGACCACAATCTAGCAATTGTCTCCTTATTTTGTTTTGGGGTCATACTTTCAAACATGGTCTTTCTTCACAGAAAAATATTCAGGCTATAATTATACCAAAAAATTGTCTCCCATACTCTAAATTAAGATATTAATGTTCTCATCTGTCAAATATAAACATACTAGCATTAGTACTATCTTGTATAAAATCAAGTTTAAATCCATTAAGTAGATTTTGACTATAAAGAATTGTACATTTAATCTAATCATGATTCATATTTGATAGGGATGCTAAGAATATTAATTGTTGAAATTTATCTTACACTCAAATACACAATAAAAATGAGCATCAACACATAATCTTGTTGGGCATACTCTAAAATGGTTTCTTTATGCAAAAAGTGCTCTTATATCTTTATAAGTTACACCCACTAAGTTCATAGGCTAATTCAAATGAGCTTCGTTCCCTTATGCATATCATTTGGGTCACTCTACAACACTACTCCCAAGCCTATCAAGTTTTGAATTGGTTTGAGTTAAACTACTTTAAATTGGTTTGCGTTCAAAACTACTTAAGAGTCACTGAAAGCCCCTATAACATACTCATAAATAAGATTACATATAAATAATATATAGACCTTGACATGAATCTATCCTCTAAATTAAGGAATGAAATTTCCTCTGAATATAGATCTTCTAAATAAGGAAATCATACTAGATAGCAGCGTGTATGGAATAATATAGTTATGGCAAGTTTCCCTCTTAAAATAAGGGGAATGATAGATGATAGTTGTTGCAACTTGTCAAATATTGGTGGCGAAGGATGCAAAGATTCCTTTATAGTCACCAACCAAAAATGTAAGGGTTTACCTCATTTTTGTGGTCCCTTGACCTAAACTAGGTTTTATTAAAAAATATGTATCTCTCCTGAAGTGGTTATTGCCACTTGTCCAAAACCTCATGTGAGTTGGGACTGTCATTTTGTAAAAATATGTATCTCTCTAGTGTAAAACCTTTTGTGAGTTGGAGCTCCATCTTGGTGACATGTTGGATTCAATCTCTTTTATATAATTTATATCAACCAATTTCAACTAAATCCTACGATCAAATTCCATTCCCATGAACTGGGTCTCCATCTTTGTGACATATTGGATTCAATCTCTTTATATTATTTACATCAACCTATTTCACATAAATTTTACAATCAAATTCTATTCCCATTTTATCTCTATTCATGTCGGTTTCAAGGTTTAAAAATGGAATCTAGTGAATCAATAAATAAGGATGGAATATATTATTCAAGTTGTCACCTATCACTCACATAATATCTCTTCTAGAGCTCAAAATCTAAAGCACATTCAGAACAAGAAGGATGCATTTTTTTTATTATGATCTATAATCTCTCTCAAAAATGAGTAGAACCTCTTGCTCATGTACCTAGCCAAATGAGACAAAGAAAACATAATTTACAAAATCTTAAAAGAGACATTAACCAATTTAAATAAACTATTCATTAACTTTTTTCATTAGAAGAAAGTCGAGTTGCCTCAAAAACTCATGTCTGAGAATCCTTTTCTTCTAAATGTTGGTACATGTAAGCTTGTAAAGAAAATAATAAACAAGTGTACCCTTAAGAAATTAAGGAATATTTTCTTACTAGAGAATTTTCATTCGTTCAAAACCAACATCTTTGATTGCCCTAAGCAAGAGTGGTGAGATATTACATTCCTCAAATCTACAAGAAAACATGCAATATTATTTTTAAAAAAATTAATTTAAATGTCAAGTTAAGGACATGCCATTGAGGATTATTGGGCATGATGATCTTTAGTGCAATAAGTGTGAATATTGATTTTGGGATAATAACAACACAATGATATGAAAGTGTGATCTTCGAACGCCTGCAAAATCTATGGTGACTGAATTCAGTGTTGATTTAGCATACTAATTAGATGACCTTATAGATGGGGTTGTAGAATACATGGTAGAGGAGAAAGTAAAGACAACAACTATTAAAAGGTATAAGATAGTCATAACACTACTAATATGACAGTCTGAAAGCATTGTTGATCTACTCATGACAGTGAGAATAAAGGGACTATCCAAAAAGTGAAAAAAATCATAAGAGAGACAACTGCGAACTTTGAGACTAAAAATAGATGTCAGTCAAGTGTTTGGATATTATTCATGGTTGAGTGATTCATAAATAACAAGCAAGTGTAACATTGTGATAATATTGGCAATGTGATAAAAGTTGCATTTACTCTTCAGGATGACAATGCATTAAGCTTCCCAAACAAGGATAATGGAAAAACCATAGAATATCCAAAATGATCATGCCAAAAAAGTATTACAAGAAGACATACATGGAGATAAATTTTTTGATCATATAAGATATGATGATAGTTAAAGCTTCACTTTCCTAAGTCCAAACTATAAAAAAGTTGCTACTATTGACAACGTAGGAAGGAATGGCTATAGAGTTATAAGTCAACAAACACGGTGATATATGATAGCTAAGAGGTAGAAGAACAGTGATGACATTGTAGATAGGTCCCATGAGACAAGGAATACAAAATAGCTATGAGGACAAGTATAGATAGGTCTTAGTTAATGATAGTCTATACCTTAGTAAAGACAAAATTTAACAAGTTCACATGATAGCATAAAGAATATAGTACTAGAAGATATTAATGACACTAGTTCTAGCGTTGACCTTGTATTGATGGTACATTGGGTCATCTTATCAGTGGATTTCTTGAGAATAAAAGATAGTTTGAAAGACCAAAATGGTAAGGGGAAGATTTCTTTAATATGAAGAATATTGGGCATGATGCCAATGGCTTGAAGAAAACAATTTTGATAATTTTCACATAAAAAATGAAAGAGAAAGGATTGAAAGTAAAAAGAATGAAAGGACATAAGGATAGTCATTCAAAATTTCTTATGTCATGAATGTTTGTGGCTGACTCATGAAGATGAAGGGAAATGATATGATATAAATTGGTAAAGGTGTGAAAGAGAAGGAAGTCTATGGTAGTCCATATAGAAAGAGTGACACGTTACTTACAATTCTGTATGGAAGTCAATATAATCTCTTACTGTTGGAGATTTGATTCTAAGCAGTTGATTGATTGTATGTTTGTCATTGATGACAACATATAATACACAGTAGTAATTCTATATGTACTTATCCTAGTGATGATATGAAGACTTGCGTGGATAGATACATGTTGTTGACATGTTTATTATGTTATGTTCATACACGCAGACCCAGATATGATGTTTTAGTAAAGTTATGTAATTCTGTTATTGGCAGTTCTGGAAGTGTAATGGTTTAGGGCTGATGTATATCACATGTTTCTTGAGTTGTGCCTATCTTCTTTATATGTGTGTATATTCATGTTTAGTTATGAGTTTATGATATTAATCCAAAGGCGCCAAACATGTTTCAAGAATATTGCAAAGTTAGAGTTAAATTGGTGAGGTTGACTTAGTGAAGCATCGCGTCTATTTGGTTTATACTTGCGTAGTTGTAATTATGCCTGCGTGCTTAGTAGAGATGACAAGAATGTTATGAAGAGTTGTCTTATAGGTCCCACGATCTCATACTATGAGGAAGATACTTATAACAAGTCAAAGGTGACACGCTATGTGTGAATGATACAAAAAGATAAGAAAGATGTACAAAGAAGATTATCAGAATTGGTTCATTCATCAAGAGTCTATGTGAAGAAGAAGTGAAAGATTGCAATACACTGGAACTGATCAAGACAGTAGGTCTACTCTATAGTTCATCATCAGATATAGTGCATATCTATTATACAGAAGGTTGTAGCCTTCACCATCAAGCAGTGAGCTTTTGGACAGTGAGTCCACCACCCCTAACATGGTTACTTGTAAAATATTCCTAATAGGGTCCGACCCTTAACTAGGTCACTATACTTATTGCATTGTATTGTACAACTCCTAATAGGGTTTAAATATCTTCTAACAATGATTAATACAAACAAGTATAGTTTATTATCGGTGCTAATTCCCTCTGGGGTTTTTACCATTTGGTTTCCCCTTAATCAAATTGTGCATTGAGTACTGTGTTATTTGATTAAGCATTTACTTTGTTATATTCTAAATTTAAAGAAGTAAAAAGAACTGAAGTTACTGATAACTGATTCATCCCCCCCTCTTAGTTATCCTTTGGGACTATTCTAATAATTGCTAACAGAGCCAAGTGCCTTGGAGAAGAAGCCTAACAGCTTAAGGTAGATCAAATTTATTACTTCAGAAAAGAAAGCCCTAAGTTTGATGGAGAAAATTATCTGGCTTTGAGATCTTTAAAATTGCCACATAAGAAGTTGTAATTCCATCTTTGAAAGACCTTGCAAAGGATGATGCTACCAATAGACAAAAGGATGTATTTACACATAATGCAATTGCCAAAGAAGCCCTAATCAGCACCTTATCTGACAGTGAATTTTCTAAGATCAAGGAAATTGATAGAGCATATACCATATGGAAGTATTTAGAAGATATGTTTGAAGGAGATGTTCAAGCAAAGAATGCACGTAGAAAGACATGGAAGAAGAAATACAATAGTCTTGAGATGTTACCTGGAGAGAACATTAGAGCTTACAATCAAAGGATAAATGAAGCAATATCTGGAATTAGAAACAATGGTGGTGAAATATCAGAAGAAGATATAATGGACAAGTTGCTAACTACATTGACATTAGACTATGAAAACAAGATTAGTATTATAGAGGAAACCATGCAATTCTCACAAGATTTCAAGAGAGAGACCTTGATTAGCAAAATCTCTGCATTTGAGATATCAAGATTAAAGACAAAACCTAAAAGTGAAATAGCTTTCAAAGCCTCAATCCATGGTAAGAAATCCTTACACATCTCCAGTCATAATGAGAAAGAAGAAGTTGATGAATAACTTGAAGAAATCATTGCTATGATTGCTAGAAGATAAAATAAAGGAAAAGGAAAATATGAAGGACAACTTCCATTCAAATGTTTTTCATGTAACAAGATTGGTTACTTTGCATCTAAGTGTCCCACAAGAGTCAAGAAGTTCAGATCTGATTACAAACCCAAATATAAGAAGGAATGTTATCATGCTGAAGAAG
>MU225011.1:893994-922666 GCA_018584345.1 Thuja plicata | reverse complement strand
ATAACTGATTCCCCCCCCCCCCCCCTCTCAGTTATCCTTTGGGACTATTCTAACATTTACAATAAGAGAGACTATCATACTATAGTTATCAAGTAGAAACAACCATGCTAATTCATAAGCTTTAACCACTATTCATCCATATGCATGAATTCCTAAAATAAACCTCATACACAAGTTAAGAAGTATGATAGGTAGAAAGAGGACAAGACATGTCAATTAGTAGTTTAATTTTTTTTTATAATGATCGCAAGGCATTGAGATTTGTATCATCAAGCTAAATGTTGATAGGGCACTCATCAAAACAAAAGTGGCAGTCTGTTAAGAGGTATTATTAAGATGATAAACTTCAAAGGCCACCTACTATAGTAAGGATGAAAGATTGACAGTCCAAAACACCAATGAATCTAGACATGACTATCATAGTCATGTAAGAACAATGTTCTATTTTTCAAAGAGTCATCAATAGAAAGCATGATGATAATGGAAACATGTGTCTGGTTGTTCTTACAAGTTTTGTGTCAATTTCAAAACATGTTAAATAGTAGAAATGAAAAGTGTTATAAGATACTAAGGTAGTCCACAAGTTGTTCAAGACAAGATGTGGTCATAGTAGTACTTTATGAGCTGAGAATGGTGAGTTAGTGGCACTTGTAAGTTAACAATGAAAAGTAAAGAACACTAATAGGAAGTTTTGTCTTGAATATGAGCAAGGTAGTCTATATAGGGGAATTGGATAGTGAAGAGATCAATAGTCCTCACAAAGTTACTACTACTATCTTAGAGAATACTTATGAATGAACTCAAGAGGAGCATTCTATGACTCTTAACTTCCTTTTCCACATGCTCAGACATTCTAAATATAGTAGACACATCAGAGAGAATTTTTAAGTCAGTATGGAAAGGTTTAAGGAAGTTAGAGTGATCTTTACTGATCTATTTTTTCCCTCAATTGATAAGTAGGAGATATTCTCTACAATAAGTCAAATTGTGATATTCCTATCAGGATTCAATTGTGTAGTTTTTTAGTCAAACTCATTGACTCATGTTTCATGAGTAGTGGTTGCTATTGAGATGATAAACTTCAAATGCCACCTACTATACCAAGGATGAAAGAACGAGAATCCAAAACACCAATGAATCTAGACATGACTATGACAGTCATGTAAGAACATTGTTTCTTGATCTAAAATAATACCCCTTATGCTTCTTGATCTTATATTTTTAAAAGTGGCAGAAGTGAACAAGTTAACAAAGGGGAGAAATTACAAGAAGATAATGAAGATGACATACTATTTTCATAATAATAAATTTAATTTCCATGAATAGATAGGGGTATTGATGCAGGAGCATATTGGGCTCTTGGCAATCCTAGTTTGGGTCTTGGGAGTGCCTTTGGCCCTAAGTACTATCCCTCCTTGCATCAGATATTAAATCTAAAACTATGAAGAAGAAAACATGCTTGAGAAAACAATAAGAATAGTTTACAGTCACCAACTCGTGAGAGGGGAAGTCAAGATTGAATAGGTCTAAGTTAGAGATGACAATGAATAAACACAAGAAATTTGAAGATCCATTATGGGAAATCAACTTAACTTATAAATTTCAAGTTAAGGACATGCCATGGAGGATTTTTGGGCATTATGATCATTAGTGAAAGTAAGTGTGAATGTTGATTTTGGGATAAGAACAACACATTGATATGCAAGTTTGATCTTCGAACACCTCAAGAATCTATGGTGTATGAATTAAGTGTTGATTTAGCATACTGATTAGTTGAACTTACAAATGGGGTTCTAGAATGCATGGTAGAGGAGAAAGTAAAGACAATAGTTATTAAAAGGTATAATATAGTCATAATGCTACTGATATGACAGTCCAAAAGCATGGTTGATCTTCTCATGACGGTGAGAGTAAAGGGACTGTGAACTTTGAGACTAAAAATAGATGTCAATCAAGTGTTTGGCTATCAGTCATGGTTGAGTGATTCATAAATAACAAGCAAGTATAACATTGTGATAATATTGGCAATGTGATCAAATTTGCATTACTCTTCAGGACGATGGTGCATTAAGCTTCCCAAACAAGGATAATGGAAAAACCATAGAATATCCCACCTACATGGAATGAGATCTTTCAAACCATCATGGAAAAGCATCAAAGCATAGTGCTAAGGGTATTTTTTCATGGGTTTATCCATAAACACTCCCATATATGTATGTATTGCAAAATGTGAAATATTGGACAAAGTGCCTATATTATTTAATTGGTTATGTTACAAGAAATTTAAGTTAAGGAATGAAACTAAATCACTACAGAACATCTACTTGAAATAGATTTTTTGAAAAGTCTTTAGAAAAATTTAGAAGAATGTATGAAAGCACCACAATCCCTATCTCTAACCAGAATTCAATATAAAGATCATTCAAGAGTAATTCAATCAGTTTATACCATATACTATCAACACTCACTTTGTAGCCACCCTGCGCTCACTCAATGAACAATACATATTCAAAATTCACTTAGCTAAATAGGAAGAGAATATGGTTTTAATTGCAACACTCAAGTAGACATGAATATATGCAAAAGTTGGTATTGTGGAGAAAGAACTTGAGTTATTTATCAAAATTCCTCAAAATAGTTCTAACTAATGGAATGCAATGATTTTAAGATTTGCACGAAATTAATATGATGAAAGGGCTTTAGAAAATTTAAATAAAATGCAGCTGGAAATTGTAGAGCCATTCCCATGAAGCACGGGGATTACAAATATTTGCATTGGAAGAAATTTTTGAAAAGGTGAAAGAAACTTTCAAAAGATGAAGATGCTATTTGTAGGTGTAAAGCCATAAACCATGATGTTTCTCAGCATCCTACTCTACTACCCACACCATGATAACTTTGAAACAACAATAAACTTCTATCAAAACTTAATGGTGAAAGGGTTTTGTTGGGTATCGTGATTGGGAATCTACATGTAAAAGAATAGAATATCACATCGATCAGTTGAAAGAAATCCTACCTCTACATTTCATAAATTCCCAATTCCTCAACCATTTAAAAATATTGAAAATACAAAAAAGGGTTGTAAACAATTTATAGTGTACTTAATTTATAGATGTGTACCCAAAATGTGCAAGCATAAAAAGGCACACAAATTGTTTGAAAAATTGCTGATAAAAGGGGAAAAATTTGACATAGCCAATGAGAATTATTGTGGGAATACGATCTCACCTTTTGTAAGTTCCTCTCTGACACGTATCAGTGCCCTCCGTCACCTCTTCTTTGACGGGTATAATGAATTGAAATGTAACTTTTTTTAAGTTATGCCCGTTAATCGTTGTAATTCTGATAAACACGGGCATGGATAAAAAATCAAAAATTTTAATTTTATAATCTGACCAAGCAAAAGAAATATAATGCTTCATAGGAAATTTCTATTGAAAATTAGGGTGAAATGTATTAGTGATCTTACACATTGCCAAATTTTTCAATGTGTCTTAGTTGAAAGTTATAACTATGCATATCTTTGAAATAGTTCATCATAACCTTGAGCCATTTGTGCCAACACCCGTGATTAAGAAAATAAACCCTACAAAAAACCTCATTTGACTCTCCAACTCGCTCGAACATTCTAGACCACTCTGGATTGGTGCAACCCTTAAGGTGCATAGAGTATAAAAATTGTTAATATTTTAAAGGATATTTCCTAAAGCTCATGAAACTTTTCAATGATCCATTAGATGCTACGAGATCATGTTTCCACTACCTGCAAAAGCCTCTCTCACTTTTGGGAGACTCAACCCCATTCAAAATTGGTGACTCAATCTTGATCGTTTCCCAATCTTGCAATGTTTCTTAGTTGAAAGTTGCAATTCATGCATATGTTTTAAATAGCTCATCATGGAATTGAACCATCAGTGCCAAAAAATTTATTTGGGTGGGTAAACCCTAGGGAAAACCTTATTCAGATCCCAACTAACTTGAACGTTCCAAACTACTCTAGACCGATGAGACCCTTAATGTGCATAGAGTGCAAAAATTGTCAAACTTTGTCAAACTATTTCTCAAATATCATACAATGTATCAATGACCCATTTGATTCTATTAGATTGTGTTTCCACTTCCCAGAAATCTTTTCTCATATTTGGTAGATTCATCCCCATTCAAAATTGGCGACCACATCTCGGTCAATTCCAAATCTTGCAATGTGCCTCAATTGAAAGTTACAATTTTGTGTATCTTTGAAATGGCTCATCATGACCTCAAACCATATTTTTTAATAGATCTGGTTTGGTGGGTAAACTTTGGGAAAAAACTTTTTTGGCTCTCCAACTCGCTTGAATGTTATAGACCACTCTAGACTCGTGTGACCCTTAAAGTGCATAGAGTGTAAAAATTATTAAACTTTGACAGGTCATTTCTCAGAGCTTGTGTACTATATCAAGAATCCATATAATTCTATAGGATTATGTTTCCAACATTCACAAAATCTTCTATCACTTTCATGAGCTTTGAACCCATTAAAAACTAACAACCACATCTTGATTCTTGCCCAATCTTGCAATGTCAATTGAAAGTTGAAATTATATGTATATTTTAAATGACTCATTTTATTATTGATCTGTCTATTCCAAACCTCTAATTGAGTAGTTAAACCCTAGGAACAACCTCATTTTTCTCCCCAAATCGCTTGAACATT
Organism: Thuja plicata; assembly: GCA_018584345.1. Classification (NCBI taxonomy): domain Eukaryota; kingdom Viridiplantae; phylum Streptophyta; class Pinopsida; order Cupressales; family Cupressaceae; genus Thuja; species Thuja plicata. The sequence continues at coordinate 917,967 of MU225011.1, read as the reverse complement.
CTAGACCACTCCAAACGAGTGTGACCCTTAAAGTGGACAAAGTGCAAAAATTGTCAAACTTTTATAGACTATTTATCAAAGTTCAAGTGGTATATCAATGATCTATCTAATTCTATAGGATTATGTTTCCACTTTCCACAAAATCCTCTCTTGGTTTTGGGAGATTTGACCCCATTCAAAATTGTCAACCACATCTTAGTCATTGCCAAATCTTGCAATGTGGCTCAGTTGAAAGGTGCAACTGTGTGTATTTTTAAAATGACTCATCATGGTCTCAAACCATCTATGCCAAAACCTCTATTTGGGCAGTTAAATTCTAGGAACAACTTCATTCACCTTCACAACTTTCTCGAATGTTCTAGACCACTTTGTACTGGTGTGTCCCTTAAGGTGGAAAGAGTACAGAATATGTCAAAATTTGACAAAGCATTTCTTGGAGCTTGTGAAATGTATCAATGATCCATATAATACTACATGATCATTTTACTGACTCCCATAACAACCTCTCTCACTTTCATTAAATTTGACCCCATTAAAAAGTGGCGACGACATCTTGATTCTTGCCAAATCTTCTAATGCCACTCAGTCAAAAGTTGCAACATTGTGTATCTTTGAAATGACTCATCATGGTCTCAAACCATCTATGCCAACAACTCTGATTGGGTGATAAATGATAGAAAAAAATTCATTTGGCTTCGCAAATCTCTCAAATGTTCCAGACCACTTCATATTGGTGTGTCCTTTAAGGTGCATAGAGTGCAAAAATCATCAAACTTTAATGAAGAATTCCTTTGAACTTGTACAATGTATCAATGATCCATCTAATACTAAGATATTGTGTTATTGACACCCACAAAATCCTCTCTCACTTTCATGAGATTTGACCCCATTCAAAAGTGACAGCCACATCTCAGTTCTTGCCAAATCTTGCAATGTCATTCAGTTAAAAGTTGCAACATTTATATCTTTAAAAAGGGTTTTTGTGGCCTTAAACAATCTATGCCAACACCTCCAGTTGGGTAAGTATTTTCCAGGAGAAATATTGTTCTGCTTCACAACTCAATTGAACGTTCTAGACCACTTTGTACCAGTGCATCCATTAAGGTGTATGGTACATATTGTTTCCCTTTAGGTCAAAATAATCCACCTAGGTCCTAGTTTGTCTAAAGCCTTGTGTTTTAAAGGTTAATTTAATGCACTTGATGACTTAAAATCTCATTAAATTTATTCTTCTAAAGTGGGATTCTCTTTAGTAGTTCAAATGTTAAAAGGGGGGCCTTTTTTATAAACATTTATTTTCTGAGCATATTCATTCACTATTCAAGTGTGGAGTTTCATTGATTTTCTTGGATTAATGATTGTTTCTCATTGTTCTAGTATATATTTTTCTTGTCCATTGATATTAGGTTGTCCTTCAATATGTATGCACTAGCTTGAGCAATGACATTCATTATTTTATAGAGGGACATTCAATATTTTATAGATGCATCCACTGCCATGTGTTATAAAGTTAAAAATAATGATGATCATGAATGGAAGAGAGTAAATGAATATATGAAACAAATATTTAATGGCCATTAGGAAGGACCCTACACTTCATAGAAAATAAAAACAGTAATTCATCAAAGGCATCTTAAGAATTATGGTTGTCTCCATAGAAGATAAAAATATTGATTCATTAAAGGCATGCTAAAAATCATTGAGTCTTCAATGAATACTACAGAACTAGATCAACCACAAGATTGTCCAACCATTTTTTTTAAAATAATGAACTAAAAAGTCCATAAAGAATTGTATATTATGTTAGATACTCATATATTGATGTACATCATTACCTTATGCTTAAATTGATTGAGCTGAAAGTATTAGAACTAAAGATGTATGGAATGAAATATATATATATATATATATATATATATATATATATATATATATATATATATATATTGCAATAAATAATGAATCATACAGTAATAATATACATAGATACATGCAAGCATAAATATATGTAAGGAATGAGAAATCTACAAAGCATAAGACATCCACATAAATATAAATTAGTATACATCAATACACATGAGACATGAGTTGCATACTCATAAGGCATAAAGACAAATATATATCCAATAATGTCATCCATGGACTATATCCAATATAGTTAGATAGGATTCCTCAAATCTAAATAGATATAGAATGTCACATATACAATATACAAAAATTATGTCCAAAATACCACATAGGCATACAATATATGTCCCTAATCTAGTCATTTCTCATGAGGGGAATAAAAAAATCTCAAGTTACCTTTGAATGTGATGCAGGAGCATCCTAGGTGTAAGAGAAATCTTGCATCACCCAAAAATATTTTCAGGTTTCTTTTCAATAAGGGCTATTTTGTGCAAAGTTACTATTTCCTGAAAGTTACTATTTTTAGTAAGTTTTCAATTTGAGCTCAGGATGTTCTATTTTCTTCCCTGGAGGTTCACTTTGATTGTATCAACCTGCCAGTCAAGTTTGATTTCTAGATCAACTCTAGTTTTGTAGATATTGTATATTTTCGGTATTGGTAGCAGGGTACAGAAACTTTGAACTCATTTTTGAAGGTTTTAGAGGCTCCGAATGGGGTTGAAAATTTTGATGTCTAGGATTGATCTAGTCAGGTGTTGTAGAGAACTTCATGGAATTTCTGAAATGGGGTTACGATGACCCACTGGGTCAACGCTTGATGAGTTATGGTCTTCAGAAGTTGTGCTACCTAAACTTGAAAATGTTAAAGTTTCTTCAAAATTTCTTTTTGGGTTTTGAAGTTTTTTGGGCCTACTCTAATGTAATAAAAATGAATAATAATATCTTAGGTTTGGTTGGCCTCAAACTTTAGGGTTTGATTTCTAGAGTCTTCTTGGGTAGTTAAAATTGGATATATATTGAAGGCCCGTAGGGTTGTCTAGGGAAGTTCTGGGTTATGTAGTTGGTGGCTCTAGCTTGTAGATTATTGTAATAAAATGCCCATGTGGTTGTGCATGTTGCATTTCTAAAGGTACATGTTATATTTCAGAATATTGTAATCTCATTTCATGGTGGATAATAGAAAGCTCATTCTTGTCTTTGTAAATCTTGTTATTCTCTATTTTGTTGTGTGTTTATGTTAATAAGGGGAGCACCCTTCATCAAGTGGTATCAGAGTAGGAGGTCCTAAGTGTGAAGACAAATTGCCAACTTTGAGGCAATTTTCACCAGGACTATGGTTGTGGGTTCACATGATAAGATCCAAAATGCCTCCATGAAGAAACCATGGCGGGAGAGTTTTAGGTGTGACAGAAGAGGGTTTTAGAGTCCTCTAGAGACAAGTGCAAGCATTGCAAGAGGAGCTACGTAGAGGAGTGAATATTGTGGTTAGAGATGAAAGTTATGAGGAATCTGAAGAAGAAGGACAAGGTGATGAGGAAGTACCAGAAGCACCTAGAAATCCTGAAGAGGATAGGCTTTTGAGGGCCATTTACAAGATTGGAAAGAGACCCAAGATTGAAGTTCTCACATTTTTGGGAAATCTTAACCCAGAGGAGTTGATCGATTGGATCAATGATCTAGAAGAATATTTTGAATATGAAGATGTCTAAGATCTAGATCAGGTCAAATTTACGAAGGAAAAATTGAAGGACCATTCAAAAATCTGGTGGTAGGAGATTTAGTTGGAGATGAATAGAAGAGGAAAGGAGAAAATCACAAGATGGGACCGAATGGTGGAGAAGTTGAAGAGACAGTTCATTCATGTTGATTATGAGCTTGATCTGATGAGGAAAATGCAAGAGTTGAAACAAGAGGGAATATCTGTGTAGGAGTATACAAAAGAGTTATATCGGGTCCTCATTAGAACAAGTCATGCAGAACCTGAGAAGGAAAAACTTTCCCATTGTCTTTATGGATTGTGGACAAGTATTCAGGATGAGTTGAGTCTGGTTAGAATGACTAGTATTGAAGAGGCATACCAGTTTTCCCTAAGGGTGGAAGAGAAGCTGAACAAAAAGTTTGAAAGCAAGCAAGGTGGAAGAGGTCATGGTGGAAGATCTGGTAGACAGTCTTATGGAGGCTGAAATGAAGATCAAAAAAAGAATGATGAGTCAAGTAGCAGTCAAAATCTGAGAGGAAATAATTGCAATCATTCCCATGATCAAAATAATAGGGATCAGAGAGGAAGAGGAAGAGGGAAAGGACTAGGAAGAGGAGGTTTTTGTGGTACATGTTTTCATTGTGGAGAAGAAGGACACTGAGCCTATGAATGCCCATAGCATCAAGGAAGGACAGATAGGAGGAATGAAGGCCATGCACAAGCTTTGCATGCAAATGAAGAAGCTCAGTCAGAAAACTTAGATGATGTTGAGAGAGGAGAAACCCTAGTTGTTAGGAGGATCCTCATAAATGAAGAGAAGAGTTCAAATTAGAGGAAGAGCCTATTTTGCACTATATGCAAGTGCGAGGATAAGTGATGTGATATGATTATTGATGGTGGAAGCACTGCTAACCTGGTGTGTATGTATAATTTATACCTTCATGAAATAAAGGTGTTATCTATCAATTCTATGGAAAAAATAATACAATTTAATCTAATAATTAACAAATAAAGCATTTAACATCTCATGGATCTCTAACTAAGCTTTACTAATAGAGATCTCAGCCTTAATCTCTACTAGTGACAATCTTAGAATGAGAATTTTGATTATGATATTATTAATCTAACTCAAATTCCCTCCATTCCTATGATATTTGATTCAAATGTTTTATAAAATGATCTCAATTATGCTCAATTGCTAAGATAATGCTCTCAGTTCTCTATGAAATGCCTATAATAAGGATGCTTTGCATTCAAATTTTCTAGGATCTATATGCTCTCAAAATGGATTGTATTTATAGGATTTTCCCAATGGTAGGGGTAGAGTTACTTGATCATGATTAAGCAATGGTTGAGTGAGAGGATTTGAAATGGTTTCAAATGTGGGGACAATTTAAATGCTTGTCTCAAAGGTTGGGACAAAGGGACAAATTTGAGTGATTGAGATTTAAAGTTCAAAATGAGTGATTGCGATTGCAAATTAGGAGTGATCCATGTGCTTTGTGTTCTCAATTCTCATTGGTTTCTCAAATTTATGTTGAAGGATATTAGGATTTATTAAATTCAATCAATTAATTAAATTATATATATAGGGGAATAGGTTCAATTTTATTTTTGATTTAAAATATACAATTAATTGATTAAAATCAATTCTATAGTTTGATTAATCCCTTTAGGCTTATATTTAATCATTTGATGTAATTATTTATTTATTCCTTTGATTTAAATTGATTTTTTCTAATTTGATTGATAAATATCTATTTGAAATTGATTTGATCCATTTTGGTGAAATTTAGAGCATTTGGCTGAGATTTTCTTGATTTTCTTGATAATAGAACATCTGCCCAGTTTTAGGTGTCTACAAATGCCCCTCTTTGAATTAATGTGTGAAGTGCATTGATTCAGAGAAAATTGCATGTCCTAATTTCTTATTCGATGCTTGATTGATTGATTAATACAAAACTGATCTGATAACATGATTCAATGTTGATAACCTAATTTGATTGACTCTTATTTGATAAGATACTCTGATTTGATAAATTGATATGACACCCTGATATTGATGATTGATAACTTGATCTGATAATCTGATTTGATAATATGTGGAATTCCCCACTAATAATGTTTGAAATTTCAATTCCCCAAATTTGATGCAGATCTTGAATTGATACTATGATAATGCCCCCTCAGAAATGAAACAGATTGATGTCCTGCAGGAAAAGATGATGAAACTGATAAAGATAGATCCAAAATGTTTTTATTTCTGAAAAACATTGATGATGATCCTAGAAAAAAAACATGCCCTAGTGTGAGGAAACTGTAGATTAGGTCAAACTAGCTCAAACTGGGTCAAACTAGGTCAAAACATCTCTTCCCATATTAGGTAAAATAGCTTAAATAGGTTGAAAACCCAACTTTACTATTCATTTTCACTTTTCATCCTATAGATTTTACTCTGATCCTGCTGAGATTGATAGTGATGGTGGTCCCTATTCAAGAGTACAGGTTCGAGCGAGCATGCCGATATCAGAGACCCCTTGAGTATGGACCTCCAGCAAGTAGTTTTGAACCTCTTAGTGCATTTATTGGTTCATTTTTCTTTCATTTATTGCATTTAATATTGCTTTCTAGGTTAGTTTAGGTCAAATAACACCTAGAATAGATGAAATGATGCCTCGACATGTGAAATTATGCATCCGGATAAGGAAATGATGCCCTTGCGTAGAAAAATGCCATGTATAGTTAGGATAAAATTTGCAATTTTCTCAATAAAATGTTGCCTATCAAACCCTAGGGAAAAAGTAGTTTTTAAATATCGCCTAATAGGTTTAAAATGACACATAGGAAGATGAAATGTCACATACACTATAAAGTGACACCTCCAATGAATCAAATCATTCCTGATATCATTTAAATGATGCCTAGCCATGAAATGATGTGTACACTATGCCAAGTGATGCCTGTAATGAAAATTAGATGAAAACCTGATGAGAAAGGTACAAATTGCTTTCATATTGATTGTCTGGATGACCGGATTGATTTCCAAGTTAGATAGATGTGTTTAGTAATGCAATCAAGTATTTAGGATATTAGGATAATAATATAAATGGATGTTTGATTTGTCAATCTGATAGGATAGAAAATTGATTGATAAGATAACTAATCATATTGGCCCCTTCTCAAGATCTAGAGTTAGGAACAATAATTTGATGGGCTCAAAAAGAGAAAAGGTTTGATTGAATTGATTTGATTGAATTAAAATGATCCACTGATAGAAATATACTGATATGATTCACTTGTTTGAAAAATAGGCACGGTTCTATAAGTTGTATGTACGAAATCTAGCTTCTTGGATCCTTGACTTATCTGATGAGTTGACAGACCCAGAGTTACATTTGATAGAGCAGTACAGATTGAGCTTCCTTCTCGAGCTTCCTTGGTTCTAGCTAAACCAAGGTTTACTAATAGTTGTGGCAGAGTGATGACACTCTAACCACAATACTTTCCACCTTCCACTTAGAGAGATGACGATCACTCCTAAGGATGTTTATAGATTTCTTCATATCTCGACTTGAGGAGAGTGGGTTTACTACAATTAGGTTTATGACAATAGTGTATGCAAATGCATCTTTGTTGATGACATGATTTAAGATGATACTGTCACATAGGCACAGTTTTCTTCATTCACTACTTTTTTAGCAGTATTAGGTGCAGTGATAGGAGGATTACTTCTTCCTGACAAGCGAGGGCACAATTTCTCAGTTGGATGGGGTCAGATTTTGGAGGACTTGATTGCACATCCTTGATGATTTGATTCGGTTTCTTGTGTCTTGGCATAGCTATAGCATGATTTACACAAGGTAGTTTACAGGCTAGTGCAGTATTATTAGCACGTGTGATATTATTATAGTTATGGACCTGGGAGCACATCCCTATTACAAGACCTATAGCAGCTCAAGTGCAATGCCAAAGATGGCCTTATGCCTTTTTATATGATGGGATGGTTGTCCAGCATCATCTGGGCAAGCTCAAGTATTAGCAGCACACTATTGATGATATCAATCAGGTCATCTGGAGACCTTACCTTAGATGTGAGGGATGGAGAGAGGATGATGATGAACTTCCATATATGTTCTCCCCATGGTGGATGATTGGTCGATCACCACTTTTGATTGAGCAATTCTTCTTTAGCTGAGTTTTGAGATAGTATGATCAAGTTCCGGATATGTCTCAGGGTATGGAATTATATGCATGTGTATAAGAAGAGTGATCCATATGGCAAGCTCAGGTTGATTACGAGTATGCATGAACTAAGATTAAGAGATTGGGATTCATTCAATGGGACATGTTAGACCATGTTGCTAATGTGGGGATGACTTGTGAGTATAGAGAGTGGTTCTTTCCCCTTAGATTCACTAGATTCATTGATCCAACAGAGCAGATTCTAGATAGAGATGATATCAATGATGATGATGATGATGATGATGATGATGATGATGATGATGGTGGTGGTGGTGGTGGTGGTGGTGGTGGTGGTGGTGGTGGTGGTGGTGGTGGTGGTGGTGGTGGTGGCAGAGGTGGTGGATGGAGAGGTCTAAGACAACGAGCTCTGATAGCTCTAAGGATTCGTAGAGTTGTAGGCAGAGGATGGGTAGGACCTCAGATGCGGGGTGGATATGTCAGAGCTAGGGGTGGAGGGTTTGGTCAGCCAAGACAGAGACAAAGGCAAGTTTAGCCTAGACCAGCTATAGGATGGGGACATGAGAGACAAAAATAGAGAGATGGTAGGTAGACATAGATAGATGCTACCAGACAGGTTCCAGGAGCACAGGCTCCTCCACAGGTATAGGTTTAGGAAAAATAGGTTCCTCCTTTATAGGGATAGATTATAACATAATAGGTGCCTCTTCAGATTCTAGTGATACCACAGGTTGTACCATAGGCGCTGCAGGTTCCTCAGGCAATAGATGCCTTGACACAGGATGTGAGGACCTTACAGGTTAGGATGAAATTAGTGGTTGGTTAGATCAATCAGGTAACTACCATGATGCAATAGTTTATGGTGATGGTGGCATAGATGCCTAGTGTAGCTAGCACTAGTCAGGTACTATCGACCACACAAGATAGATCAGGTGAAAAAGATACCGATGAGACATGTGATGGAGTAGGCGCAGGTACAGGGGATGGATCAGATACCCCTGCTGGGTCTTCAGACAGATTGATATTGATCCATTGGATATATATGGATGTATCATATGTTATTTTTTGTCAAGACTATGATGATGTATCATTTTTTTGATGATATTGTATCTTGATATAAAGATGTGATGGACATTTATGTGATGATCTTTGATTCCCATGATGTGTTATGATGTTGATGTGAGATTTATTTATATGTAGATCTATATGATGTTTATGATGCATTTACTTTTAGTATGCTATGGATGTTGTTTATCTTATATATGACATAGATAGATGGATGTAAATGGTTTATGCAACTACTTATATATGCTTCTTTGATTTTATGATGAATGCAACTATCTTTTTGAATTTGGATGTATGCAACTTTATATGAAATGTACTCTTAAAAATGGAGGTAAAATGATTAATGATTAATTTTTCTTTTCTTTTGATTTTTTTCTTTTTTGATATAATGAATAATGAATAATGCTATGAATGAATGCAAAAGATAATCTCACATCATTGATTTAAGATAAGGATAACTAAAAATTGAATCCCCCAAAAATGATTAACCCCTTTGTAACTTGGAAAAATCCTTTAAACATGTGCAATTAATTTAACATGAAAAAGCAATGCAATGCAACTAATGGTCACTAGCTATTTGCAAAATAAATGTAAAAGAGATATATTATCATCATTGAGCATTGTGGAACTAGGAGCAAGTACAACCATCACTCACCACATCATGATGATATGAATACTACTTTCATCTCATTTTTGTAACCATTGGGAAACTAGTACAACCCTCACTAGTTGAATAACCAACTATGAGAGTATGAATACCGGTTGCATCGGATTCAATGTTGCAATTGGATTTTGGTATTAAGATATAGAAGATATAAATAGCCAAGGTATTCATTTGTGTAAACAAACAAAGGTCAATCCTCCAACCTATATGAAAGTCCTCAATGGTTCTTTGATGACCATTTCTTTAGAAAAATTCACACAAGATGGTGGATCTTCTACAAAACACTCACTCAAAGTCAAGAAAATATCATGTCTTCATCATCGCCAATCTAGTCGAAACATCATCGATTAGCTAAAATGACATGAAAAAATGCAATGAAGATCATAAAAAATTTCAAGTATTTTGCTATCATATCAAGATTTTTAAAAGAATTCCAAACACTCTGATCATTGATGGTTTTGTCAATTTTTAATCCTGAATAATAAAGTCAATGAAGGTCAAGGATCAATTTATAAGGTCAAATGCTTGGGTTTGAACAATGATATCTATCAAAGTTTCAACAATATCTCTCCTCTAAAATTCTAAAAATCTTCTTTGATATGTGATCAAAATGAAGCACTTCTGAATCCTTTGGTACCAAAAACCAATACTTTGCCCCCAAGTGATAAATGTAACCATGTGAAACATGGGAAAATGAAACCTAGAATGTGATAATGCAGCTAAGAGAATTTATGATGACTATGCACAAATGACGGATGCAATGAAGGATATGTACAAATGAGATTATGAAAAGGAAATATGTACAAATGCAATTAGGAAAGACCTAAGAGATCAAAAAGTGCATGTTTGCCAGGTTTTCACCTTTTGGGTTTATTGCTCTTTTTCTCTTTTTTCCTTTTTTTTTTTTCTACCAATGCGCCTATTGCTAGGTTTTCACCAAGGCACATTTTCTCTTTTTCAATTTTTTTTTATATCATCAATGCGCCTATTTGCTAGGTTTTCACCAAGAAAACCATTTTTTGATTTTTGAATGTTTTTTCTTTCTTCATGTTAAATTCTCTCCTTTTTTTGATTTTCTATTTTTCCATTGTTTTTGACTTTTGATTTTTCCCATTTGTTTGGATTTTGATCTTTTCTCATGTTTTTAGATTTTGAATTTTCTCATTTTTTTGGATTTAAAATTTTCTCATGTACAAAGAATGATGCTCAAATCCTTGGATACACACTCGTCTGATACTCTTTCCTCCTATACTCTTTCATCTAATCAGGTATGAAGCCTCTCTAGATGGATGTTGTTAATAGACTCTTGTAATTCATCACCCTCATAATCAGCTAACTTGTAGGTTCCCGTTCCAAAATAGGAAGTAATGAAAAAGGGTCCAAGCCAATTTTCTTCCTATTTTCCCTTCTTTTCCCTATCTGCCTAGTTTTTAGGGTTTTCTCTTAACACTAAGTTTCCCACTTGAAAGGTTCTCACTTTGATATGCTTATTATAACTTCTTGAGATTCTATTCTGATATACCTTCGAATGTTCATAGGCTTGTGTTTGATGTTCCTCCAACAATTCCAATTGTTGAAGTCAGACAACCCTATAATCCTCATCATTGATTAATCCATGTAATGAAACTCGTAAGGATGGGATTTCAACCTGTAATGGTGAAACAACTTCTGCCCCATAAACTAAGGAAAATGGTGTATCCCTTGTAGGTGTTTGGATGCTAGTTTTGTATTCCCATAATGTCAAGTTTATCTGCACATGCCAATCTCTTCCTAATTTTTCGACCGATCTCTTCAAGATTTTGAGAATATTCTTGTTTGTGGCTTCAGCTTGTCCATTACCTTGAGAATAGTAAATGGAGGAAGAATGGTGCATGATATGAAGAGTTTCACAAAGTTCATCCACATCTTTGTTCTTGAATTTTTTTCCATTATCTATGATAATGGCATGAGGAATACCATATCTGTAAATGATGATTAAGGATAAATATTAAAATTTTTTTTCTTGTGGCAATTGTCAAAGGGACAACCTCTACCCATTTGGTGAAATGTTTTGTTGTTGTGATTATGTATTTGTGCCCATTAGAAGACTGTGGATGAATCATCCCTATAAGATCAAAACCCAATTGGTAAAATGACCATGGTGTGATAAATGGATGCAACTCTTGAGCATGTACATGGATCATGTATCCATGATATTTTCATTTTGCATGTGTTTTCACAAAGTGACAAGCATCTTTTTCTAAGGTTTTCCAGAAATACCCCATACGAAGGATTTTCTTAACTAAATTTAACCCACTTGAATGTGACCCAAAAATCCCCTTGTGAACGTATTTTAAAGATAATATTGATTCCTCATCCTCTAGACACCTAAGAAGCATTCCATCAAGACCTTTATGATACAATGTGTCTGATAGGATGGTATAACAAGTGGCTTGTCTTATAAAATGACATTTTTGGGCACGAGTTTGGTCTATAGGTGAAAATTGGTCTTTAAAATAGGAATAAATTGGTCTGTACCAAGGTAAGTCATATCCATAAATAAGGGCTATGATTTGGGTGTTAGGTAGGTCAAAATTTGGTTTCACCAACTCTTCCATGAAGAATTCATACCTCACATTTTGATCAGGCATTTGAAGTAATGAAGCCAAGGTAGCCATAGCATCTGCAACTCTATTCTTGTCTCTTGGAATTTTCTCAAATGTGATTAAGGAAAAGTATTTTTTCCATTCATCTACCATTCTCTTATATGGCATCAATTTTTAATCCTTATTTTGATATTCATCATTGATTTGATTGATGACTAATTGAGTGTCCCCATAAACTTGAACTTTTGTAACGTTCCATTCTAAAGCCATTTTGATGTCTATGACTAAATATTTATCTTATGAAATGTTGTTTGTACATGGGAATAATAATTTTTAAGATTTTGGAATGGTGTACCCTTTAGGTTTTATCAATAAAATTCCTTCCCCTGAACCATTTTGAGTATAGGATCCATTGAAATACAACTTGCATGCCTTAGCTTCCACATTAACAATTTATGCATCTGGGAATTCAACTTGGATAGGATGAGTAGGCTCTAATGGATTTTCAACTAATTAATCAGAAACAATTTGGCCCTTGATAGCTTTACGGTCCACATATTCAATGTTAAATTCACTAAGCGCCATCACCCATTTAGCAATCCTTCCAGTTAGGGCTGTTTTGCTAAGCAAATATTTTAAGGGATCAATCTTTGCAATCAACTTCACTTTGTGCATCAACATGTAGTGTCTTATTTTTTTTGAGGCAAAAACTACTTCTAGACAAGATCTTTACATAAAGCTATAGTTTAATTCACATTTGATCAAAGTTCTACTCAAATAGTAAATAGCTCTTTCTTTTCCTTCATCATCTTCTTGTGCCAACAAAACCCCTAAATATCTCTATGTTGCTGAAATATATAGTAGTAAGGGTTTTCCTTTGATAGGAGTCACCAAGATAGGTGGATTGACCAAGTATGTTTTCTATAGAGTGAAGGCTTGTTCACATTCATCATCCCATGTAAATATGGTATCCTTATGTAGAAATCTTGTGAAAGAATGACACTTTCCTGCCAATTGAGAATTGAAACTCCTAAAGGATTGAATTTTTCCTTTAAGTGACCTCATTTGACTAATATTTTTGGGAGTTTCCATTTCCATTATTGTTTGCACTTTTTCTAGATCCACTTCTATACCTTTTGCAGAAACTATGTAACCTTAGAGTTTGTTGAATTGTACCCCAAATGCACATTTCTTTGGGTTTAATCTCACTTTAAATTGTTCTAACCTTGTGAAAATATTTTAAAGTATAGGAAGATGATCTTTTCTTTGATTTGACTTTCCTAAAATATCATCCACATAGTCTTCTTGGAAGGTATGCATCATGTCATGGAAGATAGTGGTCATTTCTCTTTGGTAAGTTGCTCTGGCATTTTTGAGGCTGAAGGGCATCACATTCCAAAAAAAAGTTCCCTGTGGGCATGTAAAAGCAATCATTTCTTGGTCTTCAGGTGCTATGCAAACCTTATTGTATCCACTAAATCTATCCATTAATGAGAAGATATAATGTCTTGTTGTTAAATCCACTATAGCATCAATGCTAGGTACTGAAAAATCATCCTTAGGATAAGAAAGATTAAGGTCTCAAAAATATGTGCATACTCTAATGGATGTGTCATGTTTGGTAATTGGTACAATGTTGGAGATCCATTTTGCATAAGCTATTACTCTAATAAATCCAACCTTGAGGAGCTTTTCCAATTCTGCTTTGACTAAGAGAACTACATGTGGATGCATTTTTCTCAACTTCTACTTCATAGGTTTGATGTTGAGTCTCACATTAAGATGGTGCATTATAAAGCTAGGATCCAATCTAGGCATGTTGGCATATGACCATACAAAGTTAATTTGCTTTTCTTGAAATAATTTGATGAACTCCTTCCTTTCTGATGCGGTTAAAGATGTTGCTAAGTGAATAAACTTTCATTGCAAGTCAGTTCCAATGTTAACCTTTTCCATTATCTCTATGAGAATAGGATATCTCTCATCATCATGTTCTGGTAGGGTATCCAACCTCTCTTCCTTAGGTGCCATAGTTGGGTTTTCACCTTTGGAAACATCTAATATTTTTACTTTTTTAGCTAGTAGCACTACCACATGGTGGTTTTCACCACTAGACCTTTTCATTTTTTGAATTTCTTTCTTTTATTTCATGGATTGAGAGGTTGGACCCCTACCTCTATCATCATGTCTAGGTTGTATTCATTGGTGGAAGAAGTCTCAACTGCATTTAGGTATTGGGCCATTGCATTGTCGTTGGGAAAGTATAATAGGTCATTTGGTTCAGTTAGGTCCCAATCAATCAGTTTGGGATGAAGAAGGGCTAAAGACTCATTAGGAAAGTTCTCATTCAAAGGATTCGTGGACATGGCCTTGTTTGAAGGTTTGTACATTGTATCACTTAGGTCTATAACATGTGCTTGCTTGAGGTGTTCCATGGAAGTAGGGTCAAAATTTTCTTGACTAGAGTCCTCATGAATTTCCATGGAAAGAATGCATGTGGATTAAATGTAATGTTTGAATCACCCCCCATAAAGGTACCCAAGGTTCACCTATCCATTGGTTTCCCCTAGATTCTTGACCTACATTGTATTCTTTCTTTTCATTTGATGCTTGTGTATAATTTGAACCTTGATTCTCATTATCTTGACTTTTTGCCTTAGGAGTGGTAGCATAGGTGTGAATAAAATCAACCTCTTTATCATGAAAAGAGTCTTCATATTAGGGAATCTCACTTATATTCTCTAAACTCATCTTCACTCTTAGATCCTACCATGTGTACATGTTCATGAAAATCATTCATAGGACTTGAACTTTCTCCTTTGTCTTGATAACCTATTCTAGATTTATCATCTTTTGATCTCCAAGCAGGTTCAATAGGTTCAAACAATCCTCTATTCCTAATTCCTAAGGGTCCTATTCCCTTGTATCCCATTTTTTTCATAATTTGATATCCCTTTCCATAGTGATTAGTTTGGATATTGATGTGTTGTACATTTTCCACAGGATTGTTTGAAGTATCTTCCTCTTTGTAGAGCCATTGTAAAACTTCATTGTCCTCCTTTTCTAGGGATGATTTTTTACTCTCTTACAAAATGAGAGTTATATTTTTGAGGAAGATGAGCACTTTATGGTTTCCCATGTGTCTTTGGAGAAGTTTGAAAATAAAATAGGGAAACAGAATATTCCCCCACTCCTTTGAAAGTGATTCTACATTTCTTTTCAAACTTATGCATCATCTTGTTCATCTTTTGGTAATGATCTTTCTTGTGTTGTTCTCTCTCCTCCTTATAAGGTCTCAAAATTTCCACCTTTGGTGTAGAAGTTTTGACTAAATTTTCATGTGAACTTTGACCCTCATAACTCACTTTCTCCTTTCCCTTAGTTGATGTAGTTGAGTTAGTTTGATTAGGGTTTGATTTAGAGGTATCATTTGATGTTAACTTAGGACCTTCCTCTTTAGCTTCTTCAATTATGACATTAGGAACAATCCCTTCCCTATAATGAGGAATAAATAATTCATGAAGAGGCTTCAATGTGTTGCAATATTGAAAGGGATTAGAATCTCCTCCAATTGTGATTTATTCACCCATGTGTGGAAATTTTATACATTTATGATAGGTGGAAGGCACCACTTGCATCTCATGAGTCCATGGCCTCCCCAATAAGATATTATAAGTTAACTTCATGTCAAGGACTTGACATATGGTGTCTTTCTTGATAGGTCCAAGTTGAATAGGTAAAACTATCATGCCTTTCTAAGATCTTTCTTCCTCATCATAAGCCTTGATGGTAATCTACTTTTTAGGATCAATAGAATATTTAGATAACCCTATAGACTTGAGAGGGTTCAATGTGAAAATGTTAAGACCAACTCCCCCATCAATGAGAACTCTCTTGACCCTATGTCTTTGGATTAGGACTTCTATATGCAAGGGAAAATTTTGAGGATGAGTAATGGACATATCATCTTGTTCAAAAAATGAAAGGAAATGTGGTACAATGAGATGTCCTACCATGTTTTAAAACTTATCCTCCTCCAAATTTATAGGAACATTAGTCTCCACTATGCCAGATTTTTCTAGGATATCCTTGTGATTGGGAGAAGGTTTTAATAACTCCAAAATACAAATTTGTGTCAGGGTCTTTTGCAATTGATCAACCAAACTATAGGTCTTTGTTTTAGTAGATATTTGTTTAACGAAAATAGTTGATGGTGTAGGACCAATAGGTTTAGGCGCACCCCCTTGTAGGGTAATCCTTGATGCTTTCCCCCTAGTGATGGAATTAGAAGTCACCATTAGTGTTTTTCCTTGATCACCACAACATTAACAACATGCTCATGTCCAGATAAGGTATTGATAGTATTGTCATAATGATGAGCAAAATTGACATTATTGTTACCTTCGGAATTGTTTCCTTGATTGTTTGAATTTGAAGACTCACATTTCTCATGATTAAATAAAGTTTGTTTAAAGGCCGTATGATCCTCATTGTTTTTGGGCCCTTCTATCTTAATTACACCATTGTCAATAAAATCTTGCACCACATGTCTTAGGTGCATGCAATCATTGGTTTTGTATCCTTGATTCCTATAGTATTCACAATGGTTGGACTCACTCCACCAATTAGGATTGATTTGTGGTTTTTAGGGTTGAGCCCAAGGTAAGTCAATAATCTTATTAGAAATTAGGGTTCTGAATGCATTCTCAAGTGGTTCACCCAAAGCTGTAAACATCCTTATAGGTGTTGGTGCAAAGAAGGGTTTAGGCTTGTTATCCCCTTGATTATTCCCAAAGTTGTTATTATTCTTGTTGCTTTTGAGAGCCATTTTGGGTGCTTGACTTGCATTGTTAACTTAAGTAGGTGTTCTTGTGAGAGTAAAAGGAGTGTCCTTCAAATTATTAGCTTCCACAACTCCATCATTGACCACACCTTTATTGTTTTTCCTCATCCAAAATTGGTTATTGTTAGGAGGATTCCTATTTTGATTTTTATTGGAGGTATTGTTGTTTGTATTATTCTTATCCTTATAAAGCTTAAGTTCTCCAATTTTAACCAATACCTCCTCTGTAGTAACTCCATTCTCAATTAGGTCTTGGATATACCTAGGACATTTTAGCCTTAACCGATAATTCATCTCATTACTCAAGCTATTAATGAAGATATCCATCTTCTCCTTTTTAGGTACACTTCGAGGGTATCTTGCGAATATCGCTCTCCACCTTTTAGGAAAAGTGGTAATCCTTCTCCCTCTCATTGCTTGGTATTACATAAGTTAATCATTGCAACCTCATGTTTTATATTTTAGGAATAGTGATTTACAAATTTGGAGGCCAATTCCTCAAAAGTACGGATGCCGGAGGGTAACTTGGAAAACCACTCCATTGCCATACCTCCTAAACTTCTAGGGAATAACCTCATTAAATATTTTGTTTCATACATGAACCCCAATTTGAATGCACAAAACTCCCTTAGGTGATCTTGAGGATCGGATGCTCCTTCATACTTATCGTACTTAGGAAAAATAGCATTACTAGGGAATGGGACCATAATTAAAGTTTTGTCAAATGAAAATGAACACAATGCCTTGATAGAAAATGGTTTAGGAGCCCTGCATTGTTTCATTGTGTCCAGCTGAATTTGGAATAATTTAAATTGCTTGTTCATTATGTCGATTGAGTTTGCTTCTTCTTTGTGCTTGAGTTGATCAACATCAAAATTGTGAGGGAGTTTAGTCCCTACTTGTGCTAGGTCTAGGAAATACTTCTCCCTATCCATTTCTAACACTTTCTCCATGAGCTTCATGAAGAATGGAATTTGGACTACCTCATTAACCTTATCTTTGGTTGCCTCTTCATCATTCGGGTCCACATTTCCTCCATTGTTATTCGGGTATACCCCTTGATTATTAGGGTCTATTCCTCTTCCCTGGGCCCCATTGTTATTGACCTCACCATTTCCATTATTATTGTTGTTATCTCTATTAGAATTATCGATTAGGTTGGGATCGATATTTCTGAATGGGAAAGCCATGTTTGGTTCTACTTCCTTCGTTGGTTCTTGAGTTGGTCACGAAGAAGTAAAAGTGTCACTAGGAAAAGGAATCTCTTGCCTTAAGTAAGTTTTGTCAGATTGCAGGGTAGACTTAACGTAATGTGATTGGGTGAAATCCAGCATGAGAATAGATAAAAAAAAACTAGGCTTTTTTACCTCTTTGATCAATCCCTTAATGATTTTGTGAATTTTCCAATATGGGGGGATTCTGATCAGTTTGAACATGTAAACGGGTAAAATCTCCAAAAGGGAATAAAAAAATGTGATTAATTTGTTTTCAAACCCTCGAGAAATGTCCACTATCTACCCTTCTTTGTTTCTAGGTGTCACTTTCCTTTGGTTTAGGCGTCACTTTGCACTGTATAGGCATCAACTGGAATTTGTCTACGCGACACTCTATAGATTGCAGGCAGCATTTTCTTGCTTGTAGGTGGCGTTTAATGTTTATAGGTGGTAGTTTCTAGTGACTTAGGTGTCACTTCAATAGTAATAAGCATCATTTCAACTGTGCAGGCATCACAAAAAGTATCACATACATCATTTTTGTGCTCATACGTGACACTTTGCAGATCAAAGTTGTTTTTCACAATTTTTTAGGGTTTTTAAAAGTTTAATTTTGTGATCAGATCTGTCAAATTGGATTCTTCTCTAAAAATGTAAATACAAATGCAAAATAGACACATCAATTTTGTATCATAACCCTAAAACACACTAATGTGTATGTTCTCGATTGTTTCAATGGGTCTTGAACAAGAATAGCTTCCAAACAATCTACCTAGAGTCAGATTTGGCTTTTAAACAATGTTAGCTTTAAAAGGTAGCTTGCTACTTATCAAGGATTTAATTAACACCTCCATTCTAGATCATGAAAATTTCTTTTACCCCCTTGTGGGCTTCCCACACACACAAAAGTATGATTTTGTGCAATCCCAAAGGACTACTAGAGGAAGTGAAGAAACTTAAACACAATCTAGTCACTACAACCCATTAAGGAAGAGTGCATTTGTTTATAGTGGGTCAGATAGTATCACAGATTAAGCAATTGTCTCCCACTTTGGGTTGTTCCCTCTCACCATCCCCATAAGGATGTACTCGGGAGGCAGGTTCTCTAAGCATCCAAATTATCTAGCATGTATATAGAAAGTGGAAAATGAACTTAGTTGAACAAGTTTGGGAGTTTGATTCACTCAAAGAGTGAAGAGCATATCCCTATTGTGTTTCTTAATTCCAAACACTTCAAGCACTTATGTTCTTTTTCAACCTTGTAACAAAGAGGTTCTTAAAAATGAAGTGTGTGGTTCAATTATCCTCCTTTTCTTTCTACCACCCCAAACTCAATACTTTTGGATTTTTGATCAACTTAAAAAATTTGAGAGCATATACCTAATGTTTTTTTCAGAATGGACAATAATAGGATGTCTATAATTATACTAGATACCAATGAAATGCCACAAGTTAAGTAAAGCAATCTTGTTGTAAAAAATATCTCTTTTCAATGCTATAAAAAGGCTAGGTGCTTTTTTGAGGTTTTGCTCACTCACCTAGTGGCGATCGTTCCATCTCTAGCTTTACCAGCAAGTTAGTCAACACAATCAAACAAAGTGAAGGAAACCAAAACAATTGATAATCAAAATGAATTTTCTTTCAAATTTGGCATAAATGTTCCTAAGAAACTTGCAATTTGAAATCAATTAAGGGAATGAATTTTTTTCTTGTATGCATTCACAACTTTAACATAATGATCATACAAAGCTTCCTCCTTCTCTAAATTTTCCAAAATGCTAGCATTATGCACTTGTTTAGAGTATTTGATTAATAGCCTTACCTCTTAACTTTGCCTTGTGACCCTTAGCTCTATTTTCTACACTTTCAGGTGTCTGTTCATCTGGAGCAAACATAGTAACAGAGAGTTAAAAAACTGAATTTACCAATTTGAATGCAATAAAACACAAACTACAACAGGCATCATTTTATAGCTTATAAGCATGATTTTGTAGTGTGCTAAGTGTGACTTTGTAGTGACCTAGGCATTAATTTGCAGTAAGCTATGTAAGACTTAAACAATTATAGGCATTTAAATGCAAATCATGGGCGGTGCAAAGTGTGTAAATTGCAAAATAGAAAGGTTAGCAGGCGACAAAAGAATGTTTTTAGGCATGATTTCCTGACTCGCAGGCATCGCTTTACGGGAATAGGCGTGACACTTTGTCTTGTAGGTGGTGAAAGAATTTAATATAGAGAAGGAAATATTTTTTTAGGTATCATTTCTCTACTAGAAGGAATCATTGTTCTATTGGTAGGCATCATTTGGACCTGAAACTTACAAAGTTAGTAGAAAATGCACCAAAAACACATGAAATTTTTTTTTTTTTTGAACAAGACTTAGAGGCTCAAAGCCCCACAGTGGGTTCCATTTGTGTATGTATAATTCATACCTTCATGAAATAAAGGTTCTATCTATCAATTCTATGGAAACAATAATATAATTAAGCTAAGTGACAAATAAAGCATTTAACTGTTAGTAATAAGAGAGAGGGGGGGTGTGAATTAGTGTCTTCAAAAACTTTTCTTTATTCTAACCACCAATCAAATAAACCTCAGATTATTATGTCCCTACAAGATGTATGTCATGAAATATTAATAATGATTTAACTATCTACCAGTTTTCCTTTTCAGACCTTATTCTCCTTGATTACCAATAAGCAATAAAAACTTATTTACCGACACTCAGTAAATATGTAGAGTATACTGATCAATCTAGAAATGCATATGTGAAATGTAAAATAGTAAAGTAATAAACCATACACACATAACACATGGATTTTAACATGGAAACCCTATTAATGGAAAAACCAATGGGACCGGTACCCTAAATTTTTACTCATCTGAAGTGAGCCTTGTTAGGAGCCAACCCTGTTAAAGGTTACAAACACAGAGTTAGGTGTGATCTTGTTAGAGGATTTTATACATAGAAGTTGTCACTTAGTATCAGGAATTTATTTTCTACCATCCTTGAATCAGCCTCCTTCTTAGACTATCAATAAGCTTTAGGAAAATCCAATGCTACTTTCATGAATCAACCTTTTTGGCACTCCTTGGGATGTACCTCAATATATAGAAGACTGTTAAGTCCTACTCTGTTAAGAGACTTAATGCTTCAATGGTTAAATTGAAACACAATGACCTATTTCTAATGCAACTTGAATTGCATATTTTTAGATCTATTTAAGTACATTACCTCTTTGATCAATGTATCAATTCAATTCTTTGCGCTCCACACTTTCTGCTCTGTGATGATGTGCTTCACTGTTCATTGGTGTTTGCAAAATTCTTTAGCTCTCCTTTAGCTTGATTGATTAGGACTGTATGAATTTATCCTTCATTAGTTTCTCTTCAGCATCCTCTTTCTATTCATCCCCTTTCATGTGATGCAAAAATGAATTAAGCCTGTCTCTTATATAGACATGATATTCACTATTTCTTGATTCTTGATTCTTGGCGTGAAAAACAATCCAGCCAATCTGATTTAAAGCTTAACTCCTGATTTATCTCATAGTTATATTTTTGCCAACTGTAAAAATATTCTTTAGCTCAATCACTTGACTTTGGTCGAATAAAAAAATGAAAACAACTAGTTAAGTCTATCTTAGCTCTTTCCAGCTAGATATTTTGTCATTTTCTGAACTCTCTATTTTGTCAGTCAACTCTACAGTTAGTCATCGGTGACAACTGCCAGTTCTGTTAGTGTGACTCCAGTCAGCTTTGATATCTCCGTCCATTGAGCATCATTAGATTTTACTCATTGAGCAATTCTATTTTTATCTCATCAGGCATCTTGTGATTCTACTTCATCGGGCAACATTGTCTTCTGCTTGTCAGGTATCACTGTGACTTTGGTTCTTTTCCTTTATCGATGGTGTGCACTATGTCGATGTTATCTATCACTTAGTGAATACTTGACTTTTATACATTGCTAAAATCATAATCTTTGTTCCATTGATTCTCTGAAGTCTTTGGCATTATATACATGGTCATACAGATGATATCAAGTTGACATCAATGAAAATACAAACTATTAACTGATTTAATATCTTGCATCATCTTCAACTTAACATTATCAAACATTCAATTAGTTACATGTCATCAATCTCTCCCTTTGGAATTGATGGAAACATACTATATTATCACACTATACTATTTCTAATATAATATAAAATACAATTGTTGAGATTCATCAAACTACCAAACTGTTTGTTTTAATAACTGATAAAAATGTCTGACCACCGGTAAGCTCTGTTTTAGCTAAGATTTTATTCTTGTAGCTTTCTCTATGTTTCTTGTTCTGATGTGTTGTGTATGTTCCTTGTGTCAATATCTCTCTTTTGACTGTTCTTCTTCTTTGATGTCTTTGTCTCTTGTCAGCAACTCTCCCTATGGATATAATCTCTCCCTGTTGGAGTAATCTGATAATGGATAATCTCTCTTCTTTTTATGAAGACTGTGATAATATGGATACTTTCTCTCCCTTTGACAACAATGCCAAATAAGTATTTTATAAATATCTAACATTTATGTCAAATAATCATTTTCTTCTATCCATAATATATTCCTTGAATTTCCCTTATCCATCAGCAATACAATAATATGCTCTGGACCTCAGTTTTGATATATACCTTTCTGTATATAGATGTAGCTTTGAAGTTCATCTTTTTTCTTGCATTAACATGAATTATATTATGATAATATTAGGATAATGTAGCCTTCAGTCTTTTACTGAATGGTAGATAGGGGTTTGACCCTTAGTCTCTTTCTCAAGAACTCAAACGTATCCTTGGGCAATGGCTTGGTGAAGATATCAACTAATTGTTCTTTTGATTGCACATACTCAAGTATCACCTCTTTTTCTTGAACTTGTTCTCTTAAATAATGATACTTGATTTCAATGTGTTTAGTCTTGGAATGCATCACTAGATTCTTGGAAATGTTTATTGCACTGGTGTTATCACAATAGATAATCACTGGTTCTAAGATCTTCATATGCATACGTTCCAACAATTGTTTGATCCATGCAATATGTTGAGCAGTTTGCAGCAGCAACAACATATTATGCTTTTTCAATAGACTGAGAGATGCATCCTTGCTTCTTGCTAATCCATGTGACAAGTCTGTCACCCATAAAGAATGCTCCTCCAGTTGTGCTCTTCCGATCATCAAGATTTCTAGCCCAATCAGTGTCGATAAACACCTTAAGTTCAAATTTGCCTTCTCTTTTATACCATAAGCCAAATTCCTTAGTATTCTTCAGATATCTTAAAATCCCTTTTACAACAGTCATATGTGATTCCCTAGGGTTAGCAGAAAATCTAGCAACAATTCCTACTGCATGTGCAATATCTGGTCTAGTGTGTACAACATACATGAGTTTTCCAATCATTGATCTGTACAAAATATAATTTACCTCTATTGTATTGTCTTCCTTTGTTAACTTACATCCAGTAGCCATCGGTGTTCCAACTGGTTTGGAATCTTCCATCTTGAATATTTTCAGGATCTCTTTGATGTATTTGGACTGTGTAATGAAAATACCTTCACTTTGTTGAATGATCTATAGACCAAGAAAAAACTTGATCTCTCCAAACATAGACATCTTGAATTATTTTCTCATCTCATTAGCAAATGATTTGCATAGCATATCATTGCCTCAAAATATGATGTCATCAACAAATATTTCAGCAATCAAAGTGTTAGCATCAGTATCTTCTTTCAAATAAAGATTACTATTTTCACTAGTCCTTATG
>MU225011.1:882401-893147 GCA_018584345.1 Thuja plicata | reverse complement strand
TTCTTTTCTACAAATTCATCAATCTTTACATTTGCACTTTCAACTATTTTTTTAGAGGCCTTGATAAGACATTTAAAAGATTTTCTTTTGGTAGAATACCCCAGAAAAATACCTTCATCACTTTTGGTGTTAAGATTTCCATTTCTATCATCCTTTAAGACATAACATTGACTACCAAAGATATTGAAGTAACTTAAATTAGGTGTTTTACCATACCATAGATCATAAGGTGTTTTCTTTGTGTCCTTCTTCAATTGTACTATGTTAAGTGTATAGACAACAATGCTGACAGCTTCCCTTTAGAAGATTTGGGTGATTTTTTTCTCTATCATAAGTGTTCTTGCACAATCAACTATTGATTTGTTCCTTCTCTTAGCAATCCCATTTTGTTGTAGTGTTCTTGGTGCAGAAAGTTATCTTTTTATACCATTCTCATTACAAAAATTAGTGAATTCATCTAATATAAATTCTCCTCCTCTATCTGATCTCAAACATTTCAAATCCTTACCACTTTGTTTTTCTACCGTAGCCTTATACCACTTAAACATCTTGAATGCTTCAGATTTATCTTTTAGAAACATAACCATCATCATTCTAGAGTAATCATCAACAAAGAGAATAAAATATCTATCTCCATAATAGCTCTTTGTCCTCATAGGTCCACATAAATTAGTATGGACTAATTCTAGAATATCATCAGATGTATGGGTTTCACTTTTGAAACTAGACTTTGTCATTTTACGTTTTTGACAATTTTTGCACATGATGTTGTCTGGCTTTGTCATTGTCGGTAAGCCTCTTACATTTCTTCTTCTTCTTATTTTTATCATGTTGTCAAAATTCACATGACACAATATTTTGTACCACAACCATATGTCTTTAATTCTAGTCATTAAGCAAGTGGTGTTAGTATCATTCAGATAGAATAAGTTACCTTTAGTCTATTCACCAATACCAATCAGTTTTCCTGATTCATTGAATATCTTTGCCTTCTTGTTCTCAAATGCTACTCTGTGACCTAAATTATTCAGCTGAGAAACACTCAACATATTATAATTCAATCCTTTTACCCAATAATCATTTTCACATTTAATCAGGTTATTCAACATTATAGTTCATTTACCTTCAACTGGACAAGGTGTATCATTACCCATTCTTATTGTACCACCATTATAATACTCAAAAGTGTTAAAATTTTGTTTGTCACCGGTCATGTGGTGAGTGCAGCCACTATCTATAATCCAAATTTCATTCTTGCTAACCTTAGATATGAGTGCAGTTTCTACATACCTTCCATCTTCATCTGAATCATCTTTCACAGCTACAAATACCATCTCGATGTCTTCATTAGGTTCGGTGTTAGTATCTTCATCTTTGCAAGAAGATAGGTAGCTAGCCTTCTTTCCTTTATCCTTGTAGTCTCAAGTATCTCTTCTTTCTGATTGTCGGTAACCTCTATAATCTTTTTTATCATTTTTGTCAGATTTATTCTCAAAAGGTCTATCATTACTTTTGTCCTCTTTTCTTCTGTTAGGACTTCTTGTAGAAAAGTGTCCAATTTCTTTACAATTAAAGCATACAAGTGGTAACTTGCCTTTGTATTTACCTTTTCCTCTCTACACTCTTCTAGCCATAAGTGCTTCTATTTCATCTAGATCTTCTTCTTCACTTTCACTTTCACTGTCTTTTCTAGATGAGTATCTATGACTTGATTTGCTTATCTTCATAGAAGAATTAAATGCAGACTCTAAGTTTGGTAAGACACTATTGTCAAAGTTATTCATTTCAAATGAAATTAGTCTACCAATTAAACTATCAAGAGTAACTATGTTGTTTTCTACTACTCTCATTTCTTGAATGACAGAAACTTTAATAGCATATATAGGAAATAAGGTTCTTAAGATTTTACTTACCACTGTCTCCTCTTCAAGTGTACCTCCAACACCTCATATAGAATTGACTACTTTTATTCTTGTGTTGTACTATGTGATTTTTTCTCCTTCTTTCATTCTGAGATCATCAAATTTTCCTCTAAGGCTTTCTGCCTTGGTTCTCAGAACATTTGTATCACCTCCATGTATAAGCTTCAGTTTGTCCCACATTTTCTTTGCAATTTTACAATCCTTGACATCTTCAAATTCAGCATCAAAGAGTGAGGAAGAAAGCTCTATAACCATGTAGTTATGCTCATGCTTCTCTCTCAATTGATCTACTGTCAATACTCCTATAGGAAACACATATTCAGTATCTAGGAATTGAGTAACATCATTACCAATACCTAATAAGTGGAGTTTTATCCTCCTTTTCCATGAAGAAAAGTTGTCTTTGTTCAACTTGGGAACATCTCATCTATTCATCTTGTGATCCTGACTTAGGTCTTGAAACCTTCCTTCTAAGCACACAAGCTCTGATACCAATTGTTAGTTATAACTGAGAGGTGGGGGTGAATCAGTGTCTTCAAAAAAAAAAATTTATTCTAACCACCAATCAAATAAACCTCAGATTATTATGTCCCTAAAAGATGCATGCCATGAAATATTAATAATGATTTAACTGTCTGTTAGTTTTCCTTTTCTGACCTTATTCTCTTTGATTACCAATAAGCGGTAAAAACTTATTTACCGACACTCAGTAAATATGTAGAGTATACCGATCAACCCAGAAATACATATGTGAAATGTAAAATAGTAAAGTAATAAACCATGAACACATAACACATAGATTTTAACATGGAAACACTGTTAAGGGAAAAACCACTAGGAATGGTACCCCAAATGTTCACTCTTCTGAAGTGAGCCCTGTTAGGAGCCAACCCTGTTAAAGGTTACAAACACACTGTTAGGTGTGACCTTGTTAGAGGATTTTATACATAAAGGTTATCACTTAGTATCGGGCATATATTTTCTACCATACTTGAATCAGCTTCCTTCTTAGACCGTCAATAGGCTTTAGAAAAATCCAATGCTACTTTCATGAATCAACCTTTTTGGCACTCCTTGGGATGTACCTCAATATATAGAAGAATGTTAAGTCCTACTCTATTAAGAGACTTGATGCTTCAATGGTTAAACTAAAATACAATGATATGTTTCTAATATAACTTGAATTGCAGATTTTCATATCTATTTAAGTACGTTACCTCTCTAATCAATGTATCAATTCAATTCTTTGTGCTCCACACTTTCTGCTCTGTGATGTTGTGCTTCAGTGTTTGTCAATGTCTGCAGAATTCTATAGCTCTCCTTCAGCTTGATTAATCAGGACTATATGAAGTTATCCTTCATTAGTTTCTCTTCAACATCCTCTTTCTATCCATCCCCTTTCATGTGATGTGGAAATGAATTAAGCTTGTCTCTTATATAGAAATTATATTCACCATTTCTTGATTCTTGCTTCTTGACTCTTACCGTGAAAAACAACCCAGCCAATCTAATTTAAAGCTTAACTCCTAATTTATCTTGTAGTTATCTTTTTTCCAAGTGTACAAATCTTCTTTAACTCAATCACTTGACTCTAGTCGAATAAAACAATGAAAACAACCAATTAAGTCTATCTTTAGCTCTTTCCAGCTAGATATTTTTTCATTTTCTAAACTCTTTATTCTATTGGTCAAAAATGAAGTTAGTCATCAGTGACAACTGCCAGTTCTATTGGTGTGACTCTAGTTAGCTTCGGGATCTCCGTTCATCGGGCATTATTGGATTTTACTTATCTGGCAATTCTTTTTTCAGCTCATTGAACATCTTGTGTTTTTTCTTCATTGGGCAATACTTTCTTCGGCTTGTCGGGTATCACTGTGACTTTGGTTCTTTGCCTTTACTGATGGTGTGCACTCCGTCAGTGTTATCTGTCACTTAGTGAATACTTGAATTTTATGCATTGTTGAAAGCATAATCTTTGTTCCATTGATTCTCTGAAGTCTTTGGCATTATATACATGACCATATAGATGATATCAAGTTGACATCAATGGAAATACAAACCATTAACTGGTTTAATGTCTTGCATCATCTACAATTAACATTATCAAACATTCAATCAGTTACATGTCATCATCAACATCTCATGGATCTCTAACTAATTAAGATTTGCTAATAGAGCTATCAACCTTAATCTCTTCTAGTGACAATCCTAGAATATGATATGCTTAATCTAGCTCAAATTCCCTCCATTGCTATGATATTTGATTCAAATTATTTCTAAAATGATCTCAATTATGCTCAATTTCTAAGATAATGCTCTCAATTTTCTATGAAATGCCTATAATAAGGATTCTTTACATTCAAATTTTATAGGATCCATATGCTCTCAAAATGGCTTGTATTTATAGGATTTTCCCAAGGGTAGGGGTAGAGTTACTTGATCATTATTAAGCCATGGTTGAGTGAGAGGCTTTGAGATGGTTTCAAATTGGGGAAAATTTAAATGCTTGTCTCAAAGGTTGGGACAAAGCGACAAATTTGAGTGATTGAGATTTAAAGTTCAAAATGAGTGATTGAGATTGCAAATTAGGAGTGATCCATGTGCTTTATGTTCTCAATTCTCATTGGTTGCTCAAATTTATGTTGAAGGATATTAGGATCTATTAAATTCAATCAATTAATTAAATTAGCCATATAGGGGAATAGGTTCGATTTTATTTTTGATTTAAACTATACAATTATTTGATTAAAATCAATTCTATAGGTTGATTAATCCCTTTAGGCTTATATTTAATCATTTGATGTCATTATTTATTTAATCCTTTGATTTAAATTGATTTTGTCCAATTTGATTGATAAATATCCATTTGAAATTGATTTGATCCATTTTGGTAAAATTTAGAGCATTTGGCTGAGATTTTCTTGATTTACTTTATAATAGAACACCTGCCCAATTTTAGGTGTCTACACATGGTATCAGAAGAAATGGTGACAAAGTTCAAGTTGAAAAGGGAAAATCACCCACGTCCATATAGAATTTCCTAGATGCAGGATGACCACAAGGTCCTGGTCAATGAGCAATGCTTAGTAAAGTTTAAGATTGGAAGTTACCAAGATGAGGTACTTTGCAATATCATCCCCATGGATGCATATCATTTGTTGCTGGGAAGGCCTTGGCATCTCGACAGGTGTGCCATACATGATGGTCATGCTAATACTTATTCTTTGACAAAGGATAAATTTTGACACAAGCTAAAGCCATTGAAGGAAATAGGAGAAAAGGTATCTAGTAATGCCAAAATATGTTTAGTTGATGGAAGAAAGTTCTTAGAAGGTATGAGGCATGAGCATTCATGTTTTTCCCTAATTCCAAAATAGGGTAAAAAAGAAGTAGAATATGTACCTATAGAAGTTGTAGACTTGTTGTAGGAGTTTCAGGATATTTTTTTCTGATAATGTACTTGCTATCCAAAATCCAATCATACAACAAAATAGGCACCAAAACAGAAATTTGCATGTTTATGTTACCCAGTTAAAACTATCTTATAGTTTTTGATGATTTGCATTCACTTACTACATTTATTATTAGATTTTTATTTTCATGTACTCTAAGTATTGATCAAATTATTACATATTTAGAATTCATCATTGATCATTACATTGTGCATTCATAAGAATGTAGTACAGATGTCTTTGATTCATATTTCATGTTTCAATAAACATAGTACATTGCAAATGAAAGTAAACAACTGAGGTATGGAATAGGGGTCCCATGTATTGCCTTGTATTTGTCTTGTATCTGCTAGTAGTTGGTCAAGTCTCCATCTGCATTCTAAGTCACTCCCGAGTCTCCATCAGCATTCAGGTCCTTAGGGCAAGTATCTGCATAAAAGAAGAAAAGAAGAAAAGGTTAGATCCTGATGGATCTAAGCAATGCAAGGAAAGAATTACATACATCAGTTATCTACTTGTATCTGCATAGAAATCTGAAGTAATAAATGTAACAAGAAAACATAAGTCAGCATTCAGTATAAGATAGTGTTAAAGGGAGGTGTTTTTAAACATGAAACCTTTCACTTCTAACATCTATTGTAGTGTATGTTTTCAATTTTGAACAGGTCTGATATCTGACTGAAAGGAACTAGATAGCTTCATTAAAGAAATCTTTCTCATGTTTCAAATTCAATTTGTTAGTCCATCCAATCACATAATTCAATCAGTATTGATGACTGAATGTATGATGGCATTCACCCACAAACACTGACTGATGCATGTCATTTGATGACCCAACAAATTAAATGTTTCTGTGTGTGCAAATGAATGAGCATGCATAACTGAATGCAGGAAACAAAAGAAAAGGAGTGGATGTCACGAGACCATGCTCAAACTTCACTTTTTATGCAGTGCCATGATTATTGATTGAAAGGAGTTACTATTCAGACACATGAAGAAATTAGAGAGACTACAAGAAAAGACTGGAACAGAGTATGTAATGTCACTGTCATGCAAGTGTTCTGAAACTTTAAAAGATGCTATTACAATAAGTACATTTTTGCATTAAGTTGACTGTTATAAATGGATTGAAGTTCACTTAGGAATTCTAAGTTGAAATATCAAATGCAGAGGTGGTGTCTCAAGTTACACAGATAGCTGGGGATAAGTCTGAAGCCATGGCAGAAGATTCCCCCAGTTCATAGCCGAAGTAGTGGTGGTGTCTCAAGTGACAGAGACAGCTGGGGATGAGTCTGAAGTTGTGGGAGAGGCTATCCCCATTCAACACCTCTGCCACAGCTTCAAACCATTCCAAGGTGGCTGTGGTGTCATATTATAAATGCAATGGATAAATCGACAGACAGTCAAAGAATCCCAAATCTTCATTTCAACTGTAGGCCCAGAACCCTTGGTGCAAACAAGTTCCTAAATATCAGAAAGTTCAGTATTTAGAGCCACATTTCATGGCATAACATCAGCAAAAGCCTGATATCAATGGAAAACATAAATGCAGACTTACAGATTGGGCCCGAGTTCAATCAAGCTTTGAAAGCCGTGGTCTCCAATATGGAGAAAACTTCAGTTACATTGACAGAGGTTTCGGTCATTCATTCAATGAACTTCAAGTTTTCTTTGCAAGCATGGTGGACTTCATAGCAGATGAATTCTTTCTACATGGTGGCCACACAGAGAGAAAATGAAAAAAACCCTAAGACAAATGAAGCCGACAGACTGCCTCTTCAATGTATTTTACTATCTTTTGAGTTCCACTACGGTGACATAAATGCAATGTCAGTGACAGAGCATCGGGTTTCTTCAAAAATTGCCACATTGGTACTTTTAAGTGCCTTGATAATCGCAGATTGCCTTTTCGATCAAAAATAGCCATGTCAACAACACTTCAACAAAACCACAGTTACCTCTTAAACATCGATGGTGATCACAACATAACCATAGTCAAAGAAAATGTCGATTGTAAAGTAACAACAAACTTGCAGTGAGAAGTCGGGTTTTCTCCTTTTCAAAATGCCATGTGTTTGAGACTCTTCATTAAAGAGTGGAATTTAAACTTAGGTTTTTTAGAATGTATTTTTGAAAACCTTATATATTTTGGAGGGAAAGTTTTTCAAAGAAGCCATGTTGGCTAGTTAGGGAATCTGATTCTTCTTTGTTGGAGAGTCAATTGGGAGGAGATTAAGGTGTTTAGTGAATTTTTGAGTTCCTACCACTGAGATTGATATTTCCATTGTATTCATTTGTGATTACCTTTATGTGGCACCATTATTATGCAAGTGAATTTTACCATTCCTTGATATGATTCTAGAACTTATGAATGTAATTTTATCATAGACTTTTGGAGAAGAATAGAATTGACCTAATTACTCATATTTCTTGTGGTGATCATTGTTTGAAATTCCTGTTTTCAATTTTCTGCATATAAGAGTAATGCTTTTGCAAGTATAGACTAGTGAATCACAGTAATTCCTATTATATATTGCAGAGATATAAGCCTTTTGTGGAAAGTTCATGTTGTTAATGAGAAGAGTATTGCTTGTGGTGAAAACCCTAGTTATCCACTTTTGATTAACCTATGTATTGATCAGTGAGTGATAATCAAAGATCCACCAGAGTGTGTTAATTATAAGTCAGTTTGAAGCTTCATATAAGAGTCTGAATATCTTTGGTGTATCACCTTTCCATTATACAATTTTAGTTACAAACCTCTTATCCCTTTTCCCAATTCAGTTTCAAACAGGAGGTGATATCCATATTTTATAGGAACCGGCCTAGAATCCGGAGATTCCTCTTCACTCATAGTCTACTCACAGCTAGGAGAGGTTTCCATTGTGAGGATGGAATTGTCGTGTAGCCCTAATGCCTGAGTTAGGGTGACAATTCTAAGCCTGAACAATTTTTGGCATGCCCGGTGGGACAGTGAACTGCTTCTAAGTTCTGATCTATGATTACTCAGTGTAGATTTTAATGAGCAGAACTCCAACAAGAGAAAACAAGCAAGGATTTGTGTACCAGGAGTTACAAACCAGCAGAAGAGGAGAAAGATCATCTAGAGGTGCAAGAAAATCACAAGATCCAAGAGGTGCATTATTAAGTCCAAGTTTTTCTTCATTTGATAATCCAATTTTTGAAGATCAAGCTATGAATTTAGAAGAACTTGAAGTAATTTTTGAAGAAATAAGTGTTCCTGAAGAGCTGAGTATTCCTACTCGTTCTGGATTAGTTTCCACAAGTATTACTGCAGCAAATTATCAGAATTCGAAGACTTACCAAAGGAAGACATTTCAGCATACCTAGAATCCTATTGTACCTGCTATTCAACAGCAAGTACCACCAACAGCGGGAATGGAAAGGAATCTGCCTTTTGTTTCTTTTGATCAAGGAAGTCCTCTTCAAATTGCAAATCACAATATTATACCATTGGCTACCTTGAAAGGCCTGCCATCTTTTATTGGAGAAGGACAAGTGACAGCTGTTGAGCACATCAGAGATATTGCATCCTTGTGCAATGTTCATCATGTTACAGAAGAAGATGTGGCTATGAAGCTGTTCGCTGCATCACTTAAAGGTAAAGCTCTTGACTTGTTTAGAAATCTTCCAGTCAACTCTATTGCTACTTGGGATGTTTTTGGAGATAGGCTTTCTAAGTTTTTTGAGGATAAATCTGATAATATATCTTTAGTAGAGCAATTAACTACTATTAAAAGGGCTCCACAGGAAGAGTTAAGTGATTTTAATCTCAGATTCCAAAAAACTTGGAATAGAATCCCTACCATGGTAAGACCCTCTGCTGAATATGCTTTTCTATATTTCCTCAAAAGCTTAAATAGTGATATTTCAGTGATGATACAGTCTATGGGGGGGAATTCTTTACCTCAAGCTTATGATATTGCAATTAGGGTAGAGAATAGTCTTATTCAGGCAGGAAAGATAGCTCCTAGGCCACCTATGCCTTATTTTGCAAATATCCAGCCCAATATGCCATTGATTACTCCACCATTAGCTCCATTGCCATCTTACAAAAATGAGGAGATAATGCCTGTAACCACTCCCAGTGAATTGTAGAGCATAAAAGATAGTCATCAAAAAATTGAAAGCTTGCTGCAAAGCTTTGGAAATGAATTAGTGAACCTAAAAAGGCAGCAGAGCCATCCTATAGCCCAAAATCAAAATCAATTTGCTAGCTCCTCATCTCAACAGCCAAATCAGTCTGGTTATCAAGGCAATAAGCAGCAATACCAAGGGAATAGTAATGAAAATAAGCAGAACTGGAATCAAAGGCCCTATAGGCCATACAACATAGTACCTCTTAATGTTGTGAAGGATATTGTCCCTAGTCAGAACAACCTTGCAGCAGATTATGAATGGTGTTATCCATGTAAAGAACAGCACAACCAGTCTCAATGCACTAATGGGGTTCTCAATCAAGCCCTAATGGTTCAGAGTGTCTTAGATTCATAGCCTACTGAAGAGGCTCAGCAACACTCTAATACATCTGCCCCTGATACTACATTCCTGAACTGGCAAGAGGAAGAGTTCTATGGAGTAAATGGTGACTCATCCATATCAGAAAATACTAGAGCCAAGAAGAGAGCCCTAGAATCAGAGCAATCAATTGCTGGGAATGCTGCTACAGATCAACCATCACTCACTCCACCAGTTTCAATCCTAAAGGGAAACTCTACTCATACAAGTAGAACAATGCAATATCAAAGACTGCCAGATCAGAATGTTAGTAAGTCCCCTCAGAAGGTACAATTTGTTGTTTCTTACAATATTGTTGATAATATGAAAAAGATGAATGTGTCTATTTCACTGTGGGATTCATTAGCTATTCTAGGGAAAATTGATTTATTGAAGGAGGAATTATCAAAAGGATCAGCAATTCTGCATAAAAATGTGAGTAATTCTCCTGGAGTGGTCTTAGAAAATTCAGAGTCTGTATTGGTTGATGATAAAGTGGTTAAAAATGAAAACAAGATTGATAAGGTATAGCAGCAAGTGTCACCACAGAATAAAAAGGAAGCAGAATTGAAGCAACCAATAGTACCAGCAAAGGGAGAATCAACAAATG
This sequence comes from Thuja plicata, assembly GCA_018584345.1. NCBI lineage: Eukaryota > Viridiplantae > Streptophyta > Pinopsida > Cupressales > Cupressaceae > Thuja > Thuja plicata. The sequence goes on along the minus strand of MU225011.1, from coordinate 882,645 downwards.
TACAGAAAATGATAGAAAAGGGAGGTAAGAAATCTGCCAATGTTAAGCCCCCTCCTTTCTATGTCTCTTTGATTATTGGAAACAAATTAGTGCATAACTGTATGGTTGATAGTGGTTCAACCAGCACTGTCATGCCAAAGAGCATAGCTGATGTCTTAGATTTGAAGTATGAACCTCTTGAGAAGGGAGTTGTTCAGCTTGATGGATCCTCAATTAAAACTGTCAGGATTGTTAAAAATGCAAG
>MU225011.1:840464-865459 GCA_018584345.1 Thuja plicata | reverse complement strand
TGTGTGTGTGTGTGTGTGTGTGTGTGTGTGTGTGTGCGCGCATGTGCACACACACACACACACACACACACACAGAGATATATCCAATCATATCTAGTCTATAATTATAACTATTCACAAATTTTCATCGCCATGCATACATGAACTTATATGTGATTGGTGTTATAATTATTTGTTTTTAATCTATGTTTCTTTTATCCATTCACCTATCAATTAAACATGAGAAATTACTAGGGTACTCAACACCTTACCAAAATCTCCTATTATATAAAAGAATTTGATATTAATTATTCTAAGTAATTCCAAGATTCCCAATGACATATCTCAGTATGGAGGGAACAGATTAATTCCATTTAATCTTAATATCCAATTGATGTTGTGGTTTGATCTATTTCAAAAAATTATTAAATCTAATTATTTAATCATTTCACCCTTTCATAAGGCATCTTTATCTCTCAAAATATTAAGACACTATAAGAATCAATATTTTTAAGATAATGTGTCATTCACTATCAATATAGTTGATGGTTTTTTTGGTACTTCATTAATTCAACTCATTATTTTCTTATATTGAAATCTATATGATCTAAACTTCTCCTTTAAATTATGTTATTTATGATTTCATTATTATATCTCATAAAAAGTGCATATGATATATAGAATATATCGGCAATTATTCTCAATTCAAATATGGTCATATTAACATACATAAAGTTATCAAGATGATAATAGTGTTAGAATAGTCCCAAAGGATAACTGAGATGGGGGGGGGAGTGTGAATCAGTTATCAGCTAATTAATTTCTTTTCCTTTTTAATTACATAATAGTATAAATAAAATGCACAATCAAATAACACAAATGAGAACACCATAATTTGGTTACGGGGAAACCAAAGGTAAAAACCCCGGTGGGAATTAGCACCCACAAAGAACTATACTTGTTTATAATAATCCTTGTTAGAAGATTTTGCAACCCTGTTAGGAGTTGTTCTTTACAATGCAATAAGTATAGTGACTTGGTTACCTGTTAGGAGTCTTTTACAAGTAACCCTGTTAGGGGTGAGGACTCACTGTCCAAAATCTCACTGCTTGAATGGTGAAGGCTACAACCTTCAAGAAATAGATATACACTATATATGATAATGAACTGTTAAGTAGACCTGCTATCTTAATCAGTTCCAATGTATTTTATACTTTAACTATTTCTTCACATAGATGTTTAATGAATGAAACTCAACTGATATTCTGCTCTGCACTTTTTCTATTACTTGTCTTATCATTCACACTTTATGAATACAAATGAACTATTATATATATCTTTCTCAAAGTATGAGATCACGGGACCTTTTAGGAAACTCTTCACAACATCCTTGTCGGCTAAACTCACCATGCAAGCATAATGATAACCGTGCAATATAAACTGAATAGACGCGACGCTTCACAAAGTCAGCTTCACTAAATTAACTCTAACATTGCGATCCTATTGAAACACATTTGGCACCTTTAGATAACTATCTTCAACTCATAACTAAACTTGAATACAAACACACATATCCCAAAGATAAGCGAAACTCACGGAACACTGTATTTGCATTGACTCTCAATAGATAGACTCCAAAAACTGTAACTACCATAACTAATTATTCATAACTCAACTGTAGCTATGAATCTGACTTGGCGTGAATGAACATAGCATCTAGAACATGTATATACCATGGATATAAACACACATAGCTCAAGAACATCTATACTAATAATTGCACATAGGATACCTACTATATATTATATGTTGTCATCAATGACAAACATACAAGCAATTGTTTGCATAAGGCAAATCTCCAACAAATAGAATACGATGTTTAAAAAGAAACATCTAAATTACAGTATCAATGTCACCTAATGGTTAAAGGTCTTAAGTATGATCCTTGTATACTAAAGACTATTTACCATTATTTAGTTCTATGTTCTTCTATGTTTGATATACAGTGAACCCAAATAATGTCATTTTAAAAAAATAAAGTTATGTGAGAACTTTTAGTAACCTTCACTATTTAGGTTTTGACTAGTTTATAACTACTAGATATATTATCTAGGAGAATATGTAGACATCATAGGAGAATATTTCAGCATTATTTTTTAGGCACCCACAAATACAAAACAACCATGTGAGAATAGAAATATAAATAGTTGATAAGCACAGTCATCTGTGTTACCAATTCAGGAATGTCCCAAATTTAGAGTAAAGGAATGTTATACATATCTAGGCTATAGGGTTGAAGATTATATTATCCTAATTTTTAGATGAATTCCAAAGCCAAAGACAAACGACACTATGGTTAAACTAGCATACCTATATTTTGAAAAATATAAGTAAAATAAGCCAAGAGATGTGTTTTCTAGAAGATTACATATTTTCTAAAGTACAAAATTAAATGCATTTAATTGAAACAAATATTGTTGGATACGTATTTTTACCATTTTTTTAAAAAAGAGTAAAAACTTAAAATGAATTCATTTAATATTATATATTGATATATTTATTTATTTAATTACACTTTTTAATAGTAAAATGAATGTTTCTATTATAAATCTTAAAATTTGAAATTTCTATTGTTTATATATTTTCTGTAGAAAAAGACTTTTTTAAAAAAAAAATTGTGGAGATATGTTTCTATTGTAAACTTTGAAAAGAAATTAACTTCAAAATTTAATATAATTCATGATCATACTTTCAAAAACCCTTTATGGCAAAGGATGTTGAGCTCTGCTAGGGTTTGGTGTGTCATATATTTTCCTCTAAATTTTTTAGTCTCTCTGGTTGTCATACCGCACTTATTGCAGGATTTTCAAGGTTTATTATTACTCTAGCCAACTTTAGCCCATTTTTTGTTGCTAGAGTTTTGGCATCTAACATCCATGGCTCCTCCTAGAAAACTCCCCCTCAAGTTTGTGTCGAAGGTGTTTCACAAGGTATGGCCTCTCTTTATCTTGTTCTTCTTATCTAGGATTTTGATAATGCCTAAGAATGGCTTTAAAAATATACTTTGATAGGTTATTTTGTGAGGATGGTTCCACCTGAAAGCATGTTGTGTGAATGGGTTGTCAAAGCTTGGACTCCTCATGGAGTCTAGCTTGATGGCATCCAAAACCTCATAAAGGTCTTTTATTTGTTTTTCTTTTTGAATCCCTCTCATGTTGAGGCTATTCTCAAGCATGGGCCCTGGTTTGATAGGTCTTCCTTGTTGGTTTTCCATCCATGGTCTTGAGACTTCACGGTATCAAATAAAAAAAACTCAAATTTCATGTCTGGGTTGAGTTCCCTGGTCTTCCTTTACCTTGTTGGTTGTTCATGCAAACTATTTCATAGTCTCTTAGCAAGGTGGTATGTTTGGAACAAGATCAATTCTTTCATGCTCCTCCTCAAAATAGGGTTTGTGTTGAGTTCTATTTGTCTCCTGACCTCCTGGAAACTATAGATATCATGGTGGGTGGTCATTGTTTCACCCAGAAAGTTCTTTATCTAAACCTACCCAACACCTTCCATATGTGTCAATAGATGGAGCACAAAATCAAGGATTGTCCCTTAGTGGTTCCTTGAATGAAATCCCCTCCTTAAGATTCTATTTCCTAACCTTCTAAAGGATCAAAAAAGAAGAATAAGTATGGAACATGGTGGTGCATAGAGGCAAGAACACTATGATGTCTCCTCAGTAGAAACTTATCAGTTTATTTTCCTAGCCACCAGTGGTGGAGCCAACACACAATGCCAGTGGTGGAATCAACAAACACTGCTAGTGGTGGAATCAGCATAGGCTAAGCCATCTCATACTTCCCTATCTGTGCTTCCTAATTCAAACCTTGGCCAACAAAGGATAGTTTCAGCTGAGAATAGTGTCTTCCCTACAAGGTTTCATGCTCCTCAAGTTGCATCGGTGGTTACAACTCAACCTTCTTCTTTACGATTCTCTCATGAACCTTTTGGGAAAGTTGGAGATAAGGATAGAGGTCCTGAGAAGTGGAGAGTCATTCTAGGTGGAGACTTGTTTTCTAGATTCAACACCAGTTCATATTTTTGCATAATAGCTTCTCCTCTCTTAGGGAGGAGGATGACATGAAAGAATTTGATCCATGAAATACATCTCATGAAATGTAATAGGTATCACAAACTTCCTAATAAATTATTATTTTATGGATACTCATTAACATGTTTCTGGCCTGGATGTTTAATGCCTCCAAGAAGTTATGATTGTTGGTTTCATGATTTCTCCTGCATGTCATGTTATTTGGCTAGAAACCTTGTTTTTTCTTCCCAGCATGAAGATGGTCAAGGTGGAGTAACTAATCTCATTTCTCCTTGTCAGTATTCTTTATTTGTTGATCATGGATCTGACCCCATGTAAAGGGTGGTATGGGTTCTTCTGTCAGTCGATAATCATTCTTTTAGGGTCATTAATGCTTTTGCTCCCAATGATATTGTTGAAAAATCTCACCCCTGGCATTGTGTGGATGACTCTTTTCCACCTGCTACTTGGGTCATGTGTGGGGATTTTAATATGGTGGAGGTGGCATCTGATAATGAATGCATTTTTCCTTTTTCATAGATAGATTCAGAATGTGAAGCCTGATTTTACATGCATAATAAGTTAGGTCTTTTTTACCCTAACATAAATCATCATCATTCTCATTGTGCCTAGAAAACTTGGTTTAACTTCTGATCTAGTTGTGATAGGATTTTTAAACAACTTGATCATGCCATGATCACAACCCAATCATTTTTTCATTTTCTGAAAATCAAGATCTACATGTTTTACCTCTTGTTGATGTGACCTTGTCAAACCACTACCTCATAAAGTTTTATATTGAATGGAAGATAGCTAGGATGTGTCCTTCTAAGATGTAGTTTTATCTAAACATGGCATTTCTTACTCAACTCACATTCAAAGAGTCTAAAATTTGGAGCCTAGGCCAGCTCACCCAACTAGCTCGATTGCTTGGTGGAATGATGTCATCACTTGCACTACAAGATTTCTCTACATTTATGGCAAATAGTTGGCCATGTACCATTGGGGTTCCTATGATGCAAACACCAAGGATTTGTATGCTACCATAGAAGCCCTGGCTTTGAATCCTTTCATCTCTGACTTGCAGGTCAGAGTTTATCATCTTTGAAACCATAAGTAGATTGCAGATCAACATGCTACAAGAGGATCTCAAATCAAAGATAGACTTTAATGGCTTAAATTGGGTGATATAGCTTCTAAAGAATTCTTTCTTTCTCTCAGAGCCCATCATTCATCTCCTAGTATAAAAATAATTAAGGAAGGCCAATCGATGCTCTCAGAGATTCATGAGATTCTTCAAGCCTTCGTCTGATACTATGAGAAGATGTTCACAGTGTAGGAAATCTCCCCTACTAGTAATCAAACTTTGTAATATTGTATAACTTTTGTGCCTTCTCAGGTCAAAAATTCCCAAAGAACCTTCTATGATTACCTGCTAACTCTTGAGGACCTCAAGGAGGTTGTCTCTTCCATGGAAGATGATAAGGCTCCTAGGTGTGATTGCTTTCCTTATGAATTCTACAAATACTTTTTGCCTAATGCTGGTCCCAATCTTCACAAGGTTTATTTGGAAGCCTTTCATCCTCAATCTCTTGGACATATAATTAACAAAGGCAATATCAATTTCATTCCCAAAACTAGGGACCCAAAGGATATTTGTAATTAGAGACCCATCACTCTACTTAATGTCTCCTACAACATCATTTCCAAATCATTGGCTCTCAAAATCCACCATATTTTTCCTCTTATTGTTCAGCCTGAGAAATTTGGCTTCATCAAATCCAGATTTATTCTTGACAACATTATTGTTGTCTGGGAAGGCATGGAATGGGCTTGATGTTCTAAGAAGAGAAATATTTTTTTATAAAATTGACTTTTCCAAAGCATATGATTGCATTGAGTGGCTTTTCATTATCACTATGTTTAAAGCTTTTGGCTTTGGTCCCAGACTTATTCAATATGTCCAAATTCTCTTTGGAGATCCCTCTATGTGCATCACCCTTAATGGTTGATAATAATCTTCTTTTAGGTTGTTCAAATCCATTTGCTAGGGTTTTCCTCTAGCTCCTTCATTATATGTTCTTATTGTTGAAGATTTTGAGTATCTGTTAGCTTCAACAATCTTGGTTGGTCATGTCAAGAGAATATCCCTACCCAAGTCACCTTCTCAACATGTTAATGGCCATTTTTCTATTGAATCCTTCCTCACTTTGATAGAGGATGAGGAAAATGTTCACGAATCTCTTCAGTGTCTTGACACTTTTTGCCTTGTCTTTAGTTCTGCTACCTAGTGACATAAAACTCAATGCTACAAACAATCTTTTCTACCGACCCCACCTTGGATTCTCCAATATGGGTGGAAGTGGATTCAACATGGTGAAATATTCCACCTTTTGGGTATCCCTTTTTCCTTTTAAGGATCACTTGTGGAGCTTTGGAACATTTTCCTTTCTTAGATTGAGAAAAATCTTCCTTACTAGATCACTAAGCCTATGTCTTTGGCTAGTAAGTTATAGATCTATTCTAAAGTATTTTTTGTACTCATGTGTATTACTCTTCTTGCTAGGGTCATTCAAAATATTCCTATAAGAAGCTAGAAAAACTCCTTCAATATTTTCTTTGGGCTTCTATATTTGATCATCATGGTTTTCACAAGATTTCTTGGGAATATTGTTGTCTTCTTTGGGAATCTAGAGGCCTTGGATTTTTTTCTACCCAGAAATAAGGTCTGGAATTATGTGCCAAATGCATTCTCAAAGCTATCTCTAGAAATTAATCTTGTAAGGTTCTTCTCCGACATTATATTTCTTCGGGTTTCCCAGCTAATAGATCATCCTGGAAGGGGATTGACTTTCAAACCCTTCTTATTATGTGAGACCCAGTTCAAATCCAGACAACTTTTTTTTCCAAAAGTATTTGGCATTCTTGGAAAGCAATAAAAACTTGGCTTCACTGGGCTAGATATGGTTGATGTCATGGTCTCTCATTCAACCAACACAATCTCTGGTCCTCTCCACTATTTCAGTCTCAGGGGATACCTCTCACAAAAATTAAAGGAATTAGTGCTCTGCATTTTCAAAATTGTGGCATTCACACTCATAATGAATTTTTTTCTAGAGCTACTATGACTCTTCGATCTTGGAATGATCTTCAATTCTATTTCTGTCTTTCTCTCCCAAATTGATAGACTTTTGACTTGGTGGTTTCAGTGATACCTCTAAATATGTTACATAAGCTTGGCATTCACTTTGTTAAGCCATGGTGGAAGGAGTGGAAGTCGTATCCTTGAACTCCTCTTTGCAAATATAAACCAAAAATGGGTTATCATTTGTTGGTTCCTCATTTTCCTATGGTGACCATTCTCAACTAGAAGTGGCATTTGTAGTCATCTCTGAAAACCAGGAGACACAAATTTCTTACAGTGTGGTCTGCCATTACAGAACTCAAGATTCCTCACTTTGTATGCTGGATTCTTTTCCAAGGCTTGCATTTGGGTTCTAGGCATTTCCATCTGAGTGTGCCTAGTCCTAGGTACCCTTTTTGTGGGAAACCTTATATATTCCACCACATCTTCTATTTTTGTAGAAGATCTCAATAGTATTTCCTCTAGATTCATTATTGTTTTTGTCCTTTTAGACCCAAGCCCTTTTGTTGGCATATGATCTTGTTGGTAAATTGCCTCAGGTTTCACTTGAATTTTATATATATATGGCATGCTTTTAGGATGGAAATCCTCTTCACTCTTGGGAAAGATCGTAATGTTTTTTATTCACTCACATATTTCTTGATAATAATGTTTCTATGTCTATTAAAGAATGTATATGCAATAATGTAATCATCTAGATACAAGTTCAAGATGATAAAGTGGCTCTAGAAGTAGCCTAATTGGAGAAGTTACTTTAGCATTGGGTTAATTCCCCTTGTATGGTTGCAAGATTGCCACAATATATTTCTACCTCTGGTGGCCAGTATCCGCCTCATGGGTGTCACCAAGGTCACAATTCTTCTGTCCGTCGTTCACAAACTCCTTGCTCTTAGGCCCCTTGTTTCTCCTTTAGTGGAGGAAGAGATCCATGGAGGCACCACTTGGATTCCCCACCCCATGGTGGTTATAATTCTAGTTGGCCTTCTTCCAACCCTACTCCTTATGCTCCTAGTGGCTCTGGTTGGCCAGACACTAGCAGACACTCTTCCTACCCCAACTCTTCCAAGTGGTTCCCTCATCTGGTTCTAGAAATTTCTCCATCTAGAAAGGAGTAAGAATAAGAAGATAAAGATGAAAATGGTTCATCCATCCTAGGCTAGACTCCATGCCTCACTAATGTATGGGGTAAGAAATATGATCAGGACCCTCCTCCCTTGGATGACACTGCATTGGCCACTTGAGGTGGCTTTCTCTAGGCCAGACCAATATTTTTTTGATGAATAGTTGTTGCTTCTGATTTTTGGGCTTGGTCCTATGTTAACTCTCATGGGATGATCTTGTATCCCATGTCTTTTTTTCCTGAATATGTAATTAATATTATAATTTAATAGAAATGACACTATTCATCAAAAAAATTTAACATCATTTACTATTGATTTATTTCTAATTTGAAAATAGGTGTTTGTATTATAAACTCTTTAAAAGTGATTTTTTAATTATCATTATACTATCTTATCTATATTTAATATATTTTTTTATTGTGAAGATATTTTTTTAATAAATATCTATCTAATACTACATATGATAGATTTACAAAAAGACATAAGTATATGCTATTTTTATAAGCATTCTTTAATGTCTTCTAATATTATTATTAATATAAATAAAAACTTCACCATTACATAATTAATATTGAATACAATAAATAGATCTATTTAAGTAGATTTCATAAACCCAATAACTATTAAAGACAAAAAAAATATCGCCAAAGATATTAAATCCCCCAAAGTTGATGGTATTTTACAATAAATACTACATTTTCATATATATTTTTCCTTTTAATGTGTATGTTTTCTTATTTCTCATTTGTCCATAATCCTTTTCCATAGACTTTGTGCTCATCAAACATATTTTTCTTCAAGTTCTTCTTTGCATTATGTCTTTTGACATTGACTTTGTACTCTGCTAGATTAATTTTGTACTATAATATTTAAGTTTACTTAGGTCATGTATTTTTAAGGGTCTGAGTTATGTGATGAGAATACACATCATAATCTAGCCTTATCTTCATCTAGGGTGTTAGCATTTTTCCCTAACCTTGCCAAAGAAAAGGCTAATTAATGAGGATCAAACAAACCCTCCTACACTTTGAGCTCAAAGGCTCAGGCGGGTGTACCTATTGGATTCACTTCTTTCAGTGAATCATGAGATGGATTCCTTCCCATCACATTTGATATAATAATCATTCATGACTCTTTAAACATAAAGGGAAAATGATTTGAATAATTGATTGATGAAGAAACTACAAGACAAACCAAAGACCAATGCCTTATCTATTGGGAAACAGAGTCAAAAAAATGTGCACTCCTAGAAAACTTCTAACTCCAAACTCAAAAACCCAAATGAAATGCCTTGCAAGCCATTCTTCTCATTTCAATTCTTGGACATTAGATTCATATGCAGACTTAGAATTCTCAAAATTTGAAAACAAGACTTACTCTCTCCTTGAGAGAAACTCAAATTCAAACCCACATATACCTTGCAACTGGCATATTAACATGCCTTACAAGTTAATATACAAGAATCAAAACAAACATACAAAGACATTAGACAAGTTCTGAACAGGGATTTCCTTTGTTTTTCATTAGAAATCATCTAAAGTTGTACATTGCAAGACCATGAACACAAAAATTAAGACTCAAAAGCCTGGAAGCTATTCAGCAGCATAAATTTCAACATCCTATTACAATTGAGAAGAAACTGAGATATAGGAGAAAAGGAAGAAAAAATTTAGTCATTGACACTTGTCCTTCTTCTCCCAAAAAATATCTGCAATTGATTCATTCTATTACTACCACAATCTGATCTGATATGCCCTCAAATGGTCTGCAAAATCAGATTCCTCTCTTCAATACCTTTCCAATGGTATATGATAGCTGATACTTCTGATTAAATTTTCCCCCTGAATCATCAAATAAAATTTGCCTTCCCGTGCACATTTTCAGAACATTTTAAAATATTTGAATATATTTTCAATAGTTAAACTATTGAACTGAGATAAAATTTAAACCTCTATGTATTTTAATCCCTTTTTCTCAAAGTGCACCAAAATCAGACAAGTGGTGCTTACTGATTTTCTCTAAAAATAACCTTCTAGTTCTTGTCTGTCTCCATTTTTTACCTCCGCAAGTGCGCAAAATCACTCAGTCTCAACACTTTTCACCTTAATGCAGACCTTGCGCGAGTGCGCGACAAGTTGAATTGCCAACTCGCATGCCTTTTCAATGACCTCAATTTTTGAGTATGACTATGCGATGAGTAATTTTGGGCTGTGCGATTGAGTGACTAGAAGCTGTGTGACTGCATGGCAAGCTTGGATTTGGGTCCATGATTGCCTGACTGGCTCGGTTGCCTAGCTGCACATCATTCTGGGCGCCTCCTCAAACCAACACGACTGTGCGATGATCTCAGTCATGCAGTCACGACCCAATTCTGTGATCTCCTTCCTCCTTTGTGGGTGCACAATGAGTTGCCACATGTCTACCATGTCATCTCCATCTGGAACCACTTCTCTGCAAAACTTGGTTACCTATCATTCGGGCATAGAAACCAAGGCACTTCATATGAGCTCACACGCATGCATAGCCTCTCCTTCACTTCACATTTTATATGTTTGTCATTTTGGTTATAAACATCTCCTAGTTCCATTTTGGGACGGATGTGGGATAATGGGTTTTAGATGTTTTAAAGGTATTTTAGAATTGGTGCCCAAAATTGGGGTTCCCACCATGCATTCAAACCTTCCGCCAAGTGGGCCTCCTAGCTCTTTCTTTATATTGTAAGTACGCGCTGGAGTATAAGAATACAGAGAAAACCCCTTGCCCAACGAATGTAGGACAATAGCATTTCATTTTTTATTTTTTTATTTTTGAAACCCTTATTCAAGTGTGACATCCTCCTTGCATTGCGCAAGTTTTATGTTTAAAATTCCATTTGATGACAACAGCCTCAGCGGCCAACTTCCAAAAACTATATCCAACCATAGAAAACCATGTTTCTCTACAAGAATGAATTCATAAGTAACACTGCTTTAGCATTGCAGGGTCTATCTCGACTATCTGTTCTGGATTTCTTGGGCCTAAGATTTTTTATTGTTCAATGAAACAAGCTTTGGGAACCTTTGGATCTCTCACACAATCATCTTTCCAGAATGATCCCATCTCGCATTGGATGGAGCTCAACTCTGGAAAAGATTGACATTTCATATAAAAATCTATCTGGGAGAAATTCTTGCGGTCCCCGATTTTCTACTTTCGATGCAGAAACATTTGCCAACAATAGTGATCTTTGTGGAACCCCCCTTACCTACACCATGCATTTGCCTCAACTGTACACTTTCTGCTTTTTCTCCTCCAAATTCATCACAACATGAGGAAGATGAAGGAGATGATGACTGAAAATTTCTTACGAGAATGGGTGTAGGGTATGTAGTGGGAGTTTCCCTAGTCTTAATGGTGATTTATCTGAGTAAAAGATCAAGCAGGCTCATTCTTGGTAGCTCAGTTAAAATGCCACTTTATGGAGTATATAGTATATTTTTCTCTTCCAAATATATTTTGACAGATTGCGTAGGCTACTGGTGTTTGTTGTTTTCTTAAAAACATTCGAACTTCCTCCCTCTTTTGCTGAGTGTTGGCTTCTTTGTGGTTTAGAATTTGCAATTTTAAAATAAAAAACTTTGAATCCCCTCCTCCTCATGCCTGGCGCAACACTCATGGTTGATGGTAGTTTCATTATTTCTACAAAAACTTTATTACTTTTCCCTCTTTCCATGCGTGGGGAAAAGTCATTTCTATTTATCTTTTCCTTATCATTTTGCATCCTTCTCTAAATTTCAGTGCAACATGCCTTATATTCCATTGGTTGTTTTGAGTTTTTTAAATGTTTTCTTTTCAACTTTTAAGAAAAATTCCCTCCAAAATCAGCGCTGGCTGTCATGTGGTTAAACTTGCCAACATTGCACTTGCATGTAGTATATAAAAGCTATTTACAACTTTTATTGCGTAAGCATCTGGAAAATCTCTGAAACATTTGGTGTTGACTTCAAAAACACCTTGTGACTTTCCTTTGGCAATATGTGTTTACATTTGTGTGTTTTTGATGCACATAGTCTCCTTTGATTTAGTGTGTAGCCTCATCTATATTTTACTTACCAATTTGATGTGCGGGCCTCTTTTTTGTTTCAAACATCTTTCAATGTTGAGATTGAAAACTTCAATCATATTCTGGCATTCTTGCCAATGTGATGGCTGACTGGAGTTAAAATGTTGATTCAGATGAGATATCCTCCCGTTCTATCTTTTATTTCCTTATTCACTGACTAGGTTTCTACATGACTTGCATTGATCACTCAGATCCCAAGATATTACAATTGGCGGCCATTATGATAAATTTTTACATTTCTTATCAATTCTGCAAATTGATCACATATATGGCAACTGACGTCCAAAAATGGCTTCGAAAACTAACCTAAAGACTTCACAGGAATGCACCATCATAAAATTAGGTTCAATCCCAACATGTGAGAACACGTACCAGAGGAAATTTCATAGAATGACTTGGGCCAAAAGATATCACTGATCAAAGATGGCCTTCTGAAACATTGATTCTATCCACTGTCAATCTGGACAAAACACCCTTGGAAACTGACTTTGAAAACTCAACTAAAGATACCTTTGGAATCTGAACCCTTGGTCATGGATTTAAATTCATATATGGATCATGATACTGCCACTAACTTACTTTTATGATCCACATATTAAAATACATTAATGTGTAAAGTCAGCACCTAAAACACTTTCTGAACCAAAACACAGCAGATATGCAGAAATTGGGTTTGGAATCGGCAAAGAAAAGTGATCATTCGGATTGGAAGAAGTCTGAAAATATCTAGGTAGGTACAACCCCATTCTTAAAATATGAGGTACAACTCAATTATCCAAATAATTCACCTAGATACACATTTACAAGATGTCAAAGTAGGTCATTCTGCAATTCTGCATTTGACCATTTGGCAAATTGATAGAAAATGAAAACGGAATGAGCTTAACAAATTGACCAAATGGGTTCATCATGACCTAAATATGGAGATATAAGAATTATTTTACCTCTATAATATGATTCAAAAGGAATTTTTTCATTTAGGTCACAAAGTCAAAAGTTACAATTGGTCAAACAGGGCTACTCAGAAATCTAGGCAGAACATAGAAACGAGACATTTCTGGAAGACCAACTTTGAGGGATTGTAAACTCTATCAAAAAATTTGAAATAGATTGATCTTTGGAACATAAGTTCTCTAATATACATATTAAACAATCCCAAAGTGGCAGGCCGTAAAACTTAACAGGACACAAGATATTCAAAGGTGAACTAGGTCTGTTACAGCAAATTGATACTTAGGAAAAAGTGCAGATTTGGACAAGCACCTCTGAATGGCTATCCCCAAAACATATCCAAACTGAAATTTGAGAGCTGAGACCCTCTGTATTTTCCAAATGAAAGGTGAGGAACATGTCTCCCAAATGGTTTTTCACAAAAATCATCAGGCCTCTTTTTGCATGTGTTCAAAGTAGGCATTCTCCGCAAGTTTTTAGGGGTTATTCATCTTGCCTTGGAGGAATTTTCAGTAGTCACTCCAAATTTCTCCAAAATTTGAGAGTACTAACATTGGCTCTATCTGGGGACACATGTCCCAGGCAGGCATGTAGAGAATTTAGAATCATTGGTACAGCAGACCACCCGAACAAATCAGATTTTTCACTTCACTTTCTCTCTTCTTCTCCTCAAAAAATAGGAAACCTTTATTCAAAAGAAAACACACCACACGACTGAAAAAAAAGAAACTATACAATGTATACATTGTTTACAAAAACCTCAAGCCCTTTCACAACTGAAACCAGCACTTGCCTCTATCAAAAATCTGATTTTCTTCTTGGCATACAAATATCAGACTAAAAATGCACTTGTACAGTTGCTGCTCAAACTCACGAGGAATCATAAAAATGAAGAATACCTTATTTTTAATTCCTTTCATGTTTGTATAAATTATTCCATCAGAGTCTCCATAACCACAAGTATGAAACTCATTCTTTACATTAGCAAATGTCAGAAAATATGAACCATGACAACAAGGAAATGCATCATCATAAGAAACATCAAACTCCACTTGCATTACCCCCTCATCAACCGGCTGATCCATAAAGAAAGTAAATGAATCAAACTCAAATAAGCCATGGATACCAAAATCTGGAACAACTTCACAATGGAAAGAGATATCAGCATGTTCCTCAAAATATAAATTGGAAACCTCTTCCAGTTGCAAATTACCGACATGGTCACAAGAAGCCAACTGATCAACATCATAGTCCTACTTACTACATGGAACAATGGACTCATCAAATGAAAATTTAGAATCACAATCACTTTCATCCTGAGAAGAAACACAATTTGATTTCTCACTACATATTGACACATTTTCAACATTAAAATCAGAATAAACCAACTCTGGAAACTCAATGCATTCCTCAAATAATGGATTAACAACACTGTGTTTTTCTCCCATATGAACATGGTAACAAAGAGATAGATGATTCATATCAATGTCTTCATCAAATGCATCATTAATAAAAACTTTGAAGACATTAGTATCCCTGCTGTCATAATCACTTTCAGCATATGACTCAAAATCAGAGATATCATCATAAGTAGATTCAACACCTTTATCATTAGGCAAAGAGGTGGATAAACAATTCATACTACCTTCTTCAACTGGAGGAGATGGGGAAAGAAACCAATCATCCTCAAGTTTCTCATCATGTGTAGTATTTTCATTACACAAACAATTCATATGTTGAAGCAGATCATTATTAAATGAAGGGATTTCAAAAACACACTCATCTAGCACTTTACCCTTTGACTGAAAAGACTCAACTAATTGATCTTCATTTTGATTTTCATTCATAATATCATGATAAAGTTGAAAGATAGTATCATACTCCATCTCACAAGGAAGACCCTCATTTACTATTCCTCTTTCCTTAAGTTTTGACACCAAATCCATTTCAAAACTCTTACTACCAAACTCATTTGTATCATGCGGATATAAAAGACTATTTTCAGATTTGGTGAAGATACTCTTACCTTCACATGATAATTTTCATTCACTTCCACACATGCTCTTATATTCCCACGCTACACTATGCTCACATAATAGCAATGAATCATTCTCTTGTGAAACATAAATTTCAGCATCTTCTTGGTCCTCATAAGAATGTAAAACATATCCATCCTTTGGAGCTGCAAAATTTTCAAAATACTCTTGTCCATTCTCAAATGTATTTTGCCAACAAATCCGTCTAGAGAAATGACTCTTTGTCATTTCATACTTGGCATTGTTTTCAATCTATATTGCTGCCCTGAACGCCTGATGCAAAGTCTTAGGTTCCTTGTCTTTCAACCTATAACTCATCTTCTTTTCAAATGCACCATAATATACCACGACACACACATTGTCTTTAGGTCTACTACTTTCAGGTACTTCATGTAAATCTCTTGCAAATCTTATATTAAAATCAGGAACTAGTTCATCCTCTTCAATCCTTAGATTCAACCATTCAGTAAATATATCACTCAAATTCCTTCTCTCACCAAATTGTTACATAAAGGAAATATGCAATTCATCCCAAGAAGAAATTGAACAAGCTGGTAAAAAGGAAAACCAGTCCCTAGCATTATCTTTCAAAGTTTGAAAAAATAGCTTCATATATATATATCTTCATGCTAAATCTCAAAGTCACCCATCAGATCAACAAATTCCTGCAAATGCTTACATGCTAAATCTGATTGTTTCCCTTCAAAATTTTGGAGATACTTCCTAATCTCAGTAGGAATTTCATTTGAGGAACCATGAATGCCATCAAAGCATAATGGCACATAACTTTTTATAGAAAAATTTCTGCAAGAATTCATTATTGGTTGTATCTTTTATGAAATCTTATACGGTACTTATGACATATTTGAACAAATTAGACATGTACCAGAAATTTTGACAAGAACCTTGCAACTTCAACCAGCTATCTTTTAAAATAAAAACATACTTCTGACTTGATATCTGAATCTTTTGAACCAAGAAGTATGACAGAATTCAAAACTATTTTCCCCCTTTCTAGTGACTTATTCACCTATTGAGGAAACTCTTCTTTCACATAAAAAACATGAGGATTACCTAGGAATATAATTGTAGTTGCTGCTCTTATTTCTTTGAATGGAAATTTGGTAGATCTAGAGCCTTCTTGATAGCTCCATCAGGTTCTTTTCAACATAGAGTTGCCACCTCCTTGGAGAGGAAAATCTTCAAACATCAAAATCTATTTGACACATATATTTATTTCTGGGTTCTGTCCACTAGCAAAGCCGTACAATCTTTATGTATTTACTACAATAAAAACTTCCAAGCTATCCTCACAGATCTGAAATAAACTTTATATTCTATCACTTGAATCTTTCTTTCAACCAGATTCTGGGGTTAACACAGCAAAGGAAGGAAATAACTCTCCTACATTCACTAATTTTTTAATTCAGCAATTCCTCAGTAGATTTTCCATTCTGTTAGCGTTTTTCCCTAACCTTGCTAAGGAAAAGGCTAATTAACAAGGATCAAACAATCCCTCCTACACTTTGAGCTCAAAGGCTCAGGTGGGTGTACCTAATGGATTCACTGCTTTCATTGAATCATGAGATGGATTCCTGCCCATCACACTTGATATAATAATCATTCACAGCTCTTTAAACAGTAAGGGAAAATGATTTGAATAATTGATTGATGAAGAAAATACAAGATAAACTAGAGACTAGTGCCTTATCTATTGGGCAATAGAGTCAAACAAATGTGCACTCCCAGAAAACTTCTAACTCCAAACTCAAAAACCCAAATGAAATGCCTTACAAGCCATTCTTCTCATTTCAATTCCTGGACATTAGATTCATATGCAGACTTAGAATTCATAAAATTTAAAAACAAGAATTACTCTCTCCTTGAGAGAAACTCAAATTCAAACCCACAGATACCTTGTAACTAGTATATTAACATGCCTTACAAGTTAATATACAAGAATCAAAACAAACATACAAAGACATCAGACAAGTTCTGAACAGGGATTTCCTTTGTTTTTCATTGAAAATCATCTGAAACTGTACATTGCAAGACCATGAACACAAAAATTAATACTCAAAAGCTTGGAAGCTTCCCAACAACATAAATTTCAACATCCTATTACAATTGAGAAGAAAATGAGATATAGGAGAAAAGGTAAAACAAATTTAGTCACTGAAACCTGTCCTTCTTCTCCCAGAAAATATCTGCAACTGATTCATTCTATTACTGCCAAAATCTGATCTGATATGCCCTCAAATGGTTTGCAAAATCAGATTCCTCTCTTCAATACCTTTCCAATGGTATATGATAGCTGATACTTATGATTAAATTTTCCCCCTGAATCATCAAATAGTTAAACTATTGAACTGAGATAAAATTTAAACCTCTGTGTATTTTAATCCCTTTTTCTCAAAGTGCACTAGAATCAGACAAGTGGTGCTTACTTATTTGCTTTGAAAATTACCTTCTAGTTCTTTTTTGTCTCCATTTTTTACCTCCATGAGTGTGTGACATCGCTCAGTCTCAACACTTTTTCACCTCAAAGCAGACCTTGTGTGAGTGCGCAACAAGTTGAATCACCAACTCACATGCCTTTTCAATGACCTAAGTTTTTGAGCGTGACTCTGTGATGAGCAATTTTGGGTTGTGTGACTAAGCGACTAGAAGTTTTGCAACTACATCATGAGTTTGGATTTGGGTCTGTGACTACATGACTGGATTGATTGTTCAGTCACACATCATTTTGGGCACCTCCTCAAACCAGCGCGACTGAACGACGATCTCGATCATGCAGTCGTAAGCCAATTGCACAATCTCCTTCCTCCTTTGTGGGTGCATGATGAGATACCATGTGTCTTCCATGTCATCTCCATCTGGCACCACTTCTCTACAAAATTTTCTTACTTGTCATTCGAGCACATAAATTGAGGCACTTCATATGAGCTTGCGTGCGTGCATAGCCTCTCCTTTGCTTCAGATTTGATATGTTTGTCATTTTGGTTATAAATGTTTCCTAGTTCCTATTAGTTCCTTTTCTTGCTGACATGAAAAATACTCTCAGAGAGTTTGCTCTATTTATCCCAGACATTGACTAGGCAAGATGCAGAATAACAGAAACAAGGTTTTAAAACCTCCTACACTTTCAACTCCATTAACTCGGGCGGGATTACCCTTCTAACTTAGAATAATGAAATCACTAAATTATTCCAATTGAATGTGGATGGAATTATAGGAGTTGATCACTATAAATTTTATTGGATACAGACCAGACCATAATTAAAGACTAATTTTAATAGTGATAGTCACTTGATTTAATGGAAATAAACCAGTGCTTAGTCCTAGGGCATGGAGTCACTTATGAACAGTTTTAACTAGCTTGATCATGAATATGAACTTAAAATAATTATAGCATATGACATAAACATAGATATACCTTATATATGTATCTCAACACACATAACAAGTTAATTCATCAAATTCATTGTATACCTTGAATCTTATTGAAATATTCCTAAGGCAATTTTAATGTTTCCTTGAAAGAACCCTAAAACTATCTCATAATCTATCTGACAGACATATAAATTGAACATTTCTCAAACATTCAATCTAAATAAAATTTAGAACACCAAAATGAAGACACAATACTCATTACATGCTTCAGGAACTATCAACTAGATTTCATTTTCATTCAAAATTAGAATTGCTTGCTGCACTCAACAGTAATTCTCAAAAAACCCATTGGATTGGTCTTGAACCAGAGTTTATATAATTATATATTGCATTCTCAAAAATAAAATGGCTATCCCCTTAACCAGTAGTCTTGGAATCCTTTTATAATTAAGGATGCAACAAGCTACCAACTTACTGGGAAAGATTTACAAAATCTTTTGCAACAACCTTGCAACAGACAAGAAACAAAAACTTGTAACAGAACATAGGTGGAAACTATTGGCAAAGTCTGAATAAGGTTTGTTGTTGTTGTTGACAATATCCTCCTTATCCTTTCAGCTTTGCCTCCCACCTATTTACCTCTTTGGCGGTGGGCCAACCAAAGGTTTTTTCTTTCTCCAACTTCGCAATAGCTTCTACCCACCTGGCAACAATGGCAGTTCTGGCCTCAGAAATGAACTTGGTCATATCTCTCTCAATCTTGAAAAGGCTATCAATCAATTCATTGCAATATTTAGAATTTGTATCCTTTTCCAAACATTGCTTTATATCTTCATTTTTTTGTACACTGTCAAAACCAGCTACCCAATCTGATTCTATTTTTAAAACACCTGCTTCATAAATTTTTGGGATCAAGGATGGGCACTGATCACCAAATAGCTGCAACTTATTGTCTATCAAATCAGATTTGCCATTAAAAAAGGCAAAGGTGTCATTCAACTCACTAACCATCTCTATGGTATCTGTTACTTTATCTGGGAAATTATCACTATATAGCATAGTATTTTTTAACTTATCCATGAGCCTTTCCCTCCCTAACCACACTTTGAAAGTGGGTTCTAAGAAAACCATAGCTTCTACACCTGTCTTTGAAGCTTCTTGTAACGACCCATATAGTGTATAAACTATGTTAGTTTTTGTTTTAGGACATCAATCCTGTGCTACAATATGAGCAATATAACACACATAGCATTTATGCTCTATTCTTGTGATAACTCTTTGGATTGCCTTTCTGCCAATGCCGAATCTTTCTTTACTCCAATACCAACATCTCTCACAACTTTCGCTACTTCCTCAAGGGTTGGAATATTTTCTCTCTTAATTTCTATTAATTCTTCTTTTAATTTGGCAATCTCCTCTTCTAATGTGTGATTCTGGAACACCACTTCTTCATGTTTCTTTGCCAGGGCCATCATTTTGCCAAAATTCATTCCATACCTTTTGGACAGGTCATCGACCTTTGCCAGGTTCATGAATGAAACTTGTGTCATTAAATGAGCTATCTTAGTTTCTAAAGTGTTCTAAAAATTCCATATCATCATGTCTATCCATTTTTCTTCTCTAATAGTCATGACCAAGGGTTTTTGTGTGGCAGGAGTGAATGACCATATTGTAAGGGTTTTGGATTTAGGATCAAATCCTGATCCTTTCAATACTTCATCCATTTCAAACTCTATTTTTAACAAAGGATATTCTTGCCTCCTGATCTCATCAATAATGAATGTGGATTATAGATCCCAACCAGGCATTAGCATTACACCACTATTCTGTACCAGCAACCTATCTTGTTCCACAGTAATTTGTTCACTCTCAGGATCATAATCTTGGAGTGTTTTTACAATTTCTTCATTTTTATCTACATTTTCTTCTTCTGTAGTATACCCTTGCCTCAAGTCCTTTTGTTTTATCTCAATCAAGAAAGTCTTGAACTCTTAAGACTTTATGAATTTATCATCCTTCATAAATTCATTAGCCATCATGACCCTCTTGTCATCCTTTTCAAATAGTACCATTTGATTATCTCCTTGGCCTTCAGCTTGAGGCTCTTTCTGCAATTGTCTTTTCAATTTTATGAAATACTTACCATGCTTAGTGATCATGGCCTTGGCCATGCTTTTCCTGTCCTGCACCATCTTGTGCTCTTTCTTTTTTTTCTTCCTTGGTGGCTCTCTAGCCAAAGTAGACTCTTCACCAGCCTCTTCCTCTTCATGTTGTTCTTCCTTTTGTTATTCCTCTTCCTGTTGTTCCTGGTGTTCTTGGTCATGTATTGCAATTGGAATTGGGGACCCTTTAGATTGTGCATCTTCAGCATTGAATTGTGGCACCTATGCCATTAGGGTTTCATAGGACTTGAGCATTTCCTCTATCCTCTGGAAATATGGGAGATCAGAGAAAAAACCAGAGAATGAATTATCTAATTCTTTCCACTCAGATTCTGCTCTAAGCAGGTCATTCCACTTCCTTCTCCTATCCTAGACTTCTTGCTTATTTAACTTGTTCCTCACAACATCCTCATCATCTAGTGGTTCATGATCCCTATTATTTTGCCAAGGAGTCATTACTTTTAGGGTTGTTTGCACAAATTTTTCTGGATCACAGAATCTAGCAAATTTTTGTAGACATTCTCTATTGCTTCAAGAAGTCATTTATCAGATCAAAAACTTTTTTCCCAATGGTGAAGTCAAAACCTACCCACAATCTGGGGATAAAAGTGCCCTTCTTATGTCCCTCTAGAAATTCCTTATCTACCCAAGTGATTTGCCAAACAAATTATAAGAATGCAACCCTAAGAGGAACAAACTTGGGAAGGATGTGAGGGGGCTGCATACAACCATATACTATGATGATAGTAATATAGTCAAAAAAGAAGAAATCAGCCCAATTGTGAGAGATAGGCCAGTTTGGGACATACTCCCAAGGTCTCAAAACCTTTCTAATCTCAAAAGGAAGTATGTGCCTATCTGTTCCTAACAAATTAAAAATTGGATCCACAAACCAGTTGCAAAAGCATACAAATGATGAGTTTTTAGATGAAATATCCCATACCTAAGTCCATCTTTGGATTACTGCATCAAAACCATAATCTGAAACAAATAATTCAAGATCTTTATCCATTGATGCTTTGTTATAATACAAAATCATATACATCAGATGAGAGTAATGCTTAAAAGTAGGTGTTGGAGTATCTGACTATATCTCTACTAGTGTAGCATGGATAGCATCAACTATATATCCAACATAATCATAATCAATGTTCACCTCTAGGTGTTGGATGTTCATCACCATCATGAGTAAATCTTGAGACACTGTGGAGTCTCCATCAAAACCTAGAACCCTGCTCAAACCATAGACCGTGCATTTTATATAATGATGAAATAGGGATAAGTCAAAAGGTGGCTTGAAATTGTCTGGGATTTTTATCAGGTGCCTATCTACTCTGGGCATGAACTTAGGCATTTCATATTGCTTATTTAAATTTTCTCTTTTTACATAGTCTACCTTAATCTTCTTTAAATCAATGTCTGTGCATAATGCACCAGTTATTCCAAATATTTTTGCCACTAACCTCCTATCTATGGAAACTAGGGTCTCTTTATTCCTCTTCCTGATTACCCTAGCTACTGGGAAATAGTTTTTAGCTAGTTCCTTAATAAGACCTATGTCAACATAGACATCAGGCACGATCAATTTTTCCATATTCAAATCCGATGGATTACAAATTGGGACTGCTTTGATCCTATTATTCCAAAAATAATGAAACAAAGTACTACCAAAATAATTTGGGGTTACCAGATTTTTGCATTGACACCTTTTGTCATTCCATTCATCCCAATTTGCATTGTTCGTATTCAGAGTCCCGGGATGCAACTCGGAAAATTCTTCCACATACTTCTTCAATGTAACCTCTTTCTTCTTCTTAGACCCTTGTGAAGTAGCATGAACAATAGATTGAATCATCCTTCTTCTTCGAATTTATTATCTCAGACAAAATACTTCAGACCAACAAGCCTTTTTTCTTTTTGCAGAAAATCTCAGGATGTAGAAATGAGAGCTATACAGAATCAAACTCAATCATTCATACTTATAGCCATTAAATCTTGTGTCTTGTCCACTTGAATGCCAAACTCTCACACTTGCAGTGTCATGCAATCATCTCTCTATCATTAATGCTATCATTAACTCACACTATTTGATCCTAGCTAGAAAAGAGTGTACACTTTTCTCTTTTTGCACTCGTAAGCCTGAAACTAGCCACTTGTCAATCTATCACCAATCCACTGTACTTTACTCATACTCAAAATAGCCCTTGCAAGTGAGCAATCTGACCTTACACTTTAACCAGTCGCACACTCACCGTCTATTTCTACCTTGGTTTACATCTTCTGTGGGTGAGCAATGAACTAATTTTCACTTCATCATTTGGCAGTTGCATACTCGCTACCTTTCTACCCTTACTTTTATGTCCATGCGAGTGTGCGATATTACCTTTTCTTCTCCCATCGCGGACTCGCTGCTCAACATTTAGCTTTGTATGAATCCTCAAGAGTGAGCGAGTACACATTCATTTCTTAATCATTTCACAGTCGCACGCCCGCTGGCTTCTAAATCATTGCCTTTGGATCTGAGCGAGTGAGTAATTTTCGTTTTATCATGTACTTTATATGGTCGTTCACTCCCACTGCAAAACACTTCAACTTATAATATTAATGAGTGAGTGATGACCCTTGTTCTTTTTTTAGTCGCAAACTCACTGTTGAAAATTATTTATGACTTAATCCTTTGTGGCTGAGCGAGTGCTTTTATCAAAATCTTAAAACTCTCTTATCGCTCACTCACTGACCCCTTTTGCTTTACTTCAATCTATGAATGACTAAGCAAAACCTTTATTTTTTCTCCATCGTACACTCGCGGGCTTGAAAAATTAACTATCTCATTGACTGTGAGTGTGCGGTTGCCAACATTCTTTCTTTAATCACATACTCGCTGAGCATTCTCCTTTTGTCTTTATTTATGGGTAAGTGAGCGATATCCCTTTTCTTTTCTTTAATCACATACTCACGAGCTCATTTCTTTAAACATCAAATCATCAGTGAGTGAGCAAGGAGATAAATGATCTCATAGTCACGTACCCGCTCACCTTTTAGAACATTGAAAAACACCTCTAGGACTGAGCGGCAAGCTTTCAACTGATAACTTTGGCATAATAGATCGCTTACTTGCGCTGCAAAACACATATGAGTTAAAACTTGAACGAATGAGAGACCTCTACTATAATACCCACCTCTAAGTTTGCTTTTCTAGTTTGGTTGCCGTACTCATTTAGGCCTTTTTCATGTATGTGTGGTTTATTTCAGATGGTTTAGAGGGTATTTATGTATCACGTTTCAGTATGTTATTGATTCATCACTTAGAGTGTTATATCTCCCATTTGCATATGATTTATGGTTATTTCATGATGTTGATGTATATGTTAGGATCTCATTTCGATTATGGTTTTCTGAAAATACTAACCCTAGATTTATATGCACATGGATCATTTATATGTTTTGCATTACTGTTTGACTTGCTTGATATGGTATGGGACAGAGTCGTAGTTACTTGCTTCGGTGAGATCCGCACAGTAAACTAGTCTCAACCATTGTTTTCTATATTATATGCATGTATGCTCATCTTTGTGATGAAAGGGTTGTAGGTACCAGGCTATGTCTTCCCTGAATTGGCAAGAGTGAGTGTGCCCTATCGCAATATCTCAATGGTAAGAGAGGGGAGATAGTATCAGGTCCAAATCCATACCCTAAACCCTTATTTTGTCCTATTGATGGACAAAGAATCTAATTGACTACCCTAGTGTTTGAATCCGTCAAGTGACATGGATTCATGAGCATGTTTGTGTGTTGGGTTTCTGTTTCAGTTGATTGTCTGTTTCAGTTGATTATCTGTTTAGATGGGTTTCAGGTGATTTAATGATGCTTTTGGCTTGATTTATTTAATGAATTTTTGTGGTAAATATTAATGTTAATTATTGCACCTGTAATAGGGTTAAAACATTGATATATGAAATATATGGCTATTTAATAATTAAATATTAATTAAATGCCTATATTTAATTAATTGATTTAATTATTAA
>MU225011.1:817442-839358 GCA_018584345.1 Thuja plicata | reverse complement strand
AATTATCACAAAAAAATTATTTAAAAAAAAAAGAAACTTTGCTGAAAAATAAAGTACAGACTGGTATTTACACCAGTAATTAAAAAAAAAATTATTAAAAAAAAAAAACAGCAGTTTGAAATAATTATAGATTATTTAATTTAAAAATATATATATTAAAAAAGTTTGAAGAAATTTTATTTTTAAAAAATATATATTTAAAATAATTTTTTTGAAAAGGTTGGTTTGGGGCAGGGGCCACCACTTCCCCCACCCCAACCCCTGCAGCTCCCAAGGGAGACCGCATGGGGACCCACACGCCACACAGGCTGTGGTGACTCCCGAGAAGGGAGGGAGGAAGGGGATCCTGCGGGTAAACCCGTGGGGACCACCCCCCCTCTATTATATTGCGCTGGTTATTTTTTTTAAAGAGAATTTTTTTTTTTTTTTTTTTTTTTAGTTTTAAATTTAAATTAATTTAGCTTTTAGTTAGTTTTTTTTAGTTTTAAATTATTAGATATTATTATTTTAACTACTGTTTAAACATAGTATTTTATATTTTAATATAAATGAGTTTAGATTAATTATAAATTATAAATTCTTTTTTAGAAAATGGTTGTTATTCTTTTTGTAGTTTGTGTAGAAGTGAATGTATTTCTTTAATAACGATGTCATTATTATTAATGGACTAATTTTCGTTTATGTAGTATATGTGATTTGTTTAATTGGAAATAGTAGCATTGATGTCAAAGTTAATACTAAAATATTTTCGGTATTACGGTGTGCTTTCATATTTAATATAATTATAGTATAGTCAAATTTGGTAATTATCTTAATAGGATAAATTATATGTGATGGGTTTATAAATTGACCTATAGGAGCTTAATTTGCATATACTTGAAGATTTAATTATAATCTGTTAGCAATTGTATAAGACAAATGAATTTGCATAAATGAGGTTATAAATTTGGTTGTCGCCATATTATCGATGCATTTTTTATTTGCTCTTCTGGTATGTATTTTACCATGTCATGATGTACTATTTTTGGATTCAAGTGTATAGTCCTTTCTATTGTGAAACTTATCATGTATAGAGTCTGTTAGGGTTTCGGTGCTTGTTTCATCTTGGTGACTTGCATAGATTTCCAGTATATGTGTCTTATTATGTTATGTTGGTTTGATTATTTTCTGAACCTAATGTCTTCTGAACTTAGGATATGTGATCCTTGAGAATGTCTCATATGGTTAGTGAGAGCCAGTAGTTCCTATATGGGTAGGAACTAGTGTATGAGTCATGAGATTATTTATGACCTTGAGCTTAGGGGATGGTTAGTTAGGTGCATTTTAGGGGAGTGGCTTACAATAGGATTCTGGGGCCCAAAGAGGCTAGTCTAGGGTGACCTATTGTAAGTTGTTTAATAAGTGATAACTTAATAATAAAACTTGGGGATTGCATTAAATACAAGATTAGTTAGCATGTTGAGCGTCTGGGGTCCAGAGTGACCAGTCCAGGGTAAACTCAACCAGATAATGCTTGAGGGTCTAGGGTCCATAGAGACCAGTCCTGGGTAACTCAAGTATGTGACCATGTGATGACACTCCCATAGCATGTAGCCTAAGTCTCCTCCATAGGTCATGTGGTACCTTTTATGGTTGTGTCTTGGACACTTGGCTTTTGATTTCAATATATGGTTTGCATTGGTGTTTTTGATATCTTATGCATGTTCCTTTATCTTTGGATGATGTACCTTGTATGATCTTGGTTTTCTAGTTGTCTTGATCTTTCCATCCTTATGCTTTTGCTTTAGTCTTTCTCGTTGTGATCAGAAAGCTTCTAGGATCTCCCTATGTGTTCTTTACGATGGCTTGTATACCTTTGATTGTCTTCATGTTGTATACCCATGTGAGTGGGCATGTTATTATCTACTCAGCACGGTGGGAGTAGAACTTTGGTTCCACGCGGTCAGGTGGTAGTGATTCTTATTACCATTGAGATCTGACGGTTCTTCTTATTTCTTGGATGATCTTTGCTGCAATTATATCTTCTGATTTCTTTGGAGACTGGTTCAGTTTCATGAGTGGTGTATTTGTAACCATATGTGTTTATTGGTTGACATCCTTTGGAGGATGTATCATGTTGTATTCATCATGTTTATCTAGGAGGTTTTGATCTTATCATATCAGTTGTGATCTTGTATTAGAGTGATTATCACATACCCTGCGACATGTGTAGAGGATGTGAGTTATGAGATATATATTATTGGATTCATTTGATGTATACTTTGGGTTAGTTCTTTATAGTTGTTATTCGTAGATTATCTTGCTTAAGTGAATCTATGTCAAGGAACCCTCAAGGATTGGTATCTATGTATGAGTTGTTTCCATGTGTGTGTCATGTATCTCATTGCATTACTTCTGCATTGTTATCATTATTGTTTGTAAACATTAAAAAAAAAATTATCCTATTAATTTAGTGTCAAGCTTAGGTTAGTTCTCCTGGGTTCCCTGGCGGGGCATTACATCTACAACCTGACTTCCTCGCACAGTCGCTGACTTAAAAGACATATATGAAAACCTAATGCGGGTGTGCGACTAATCCCCTTTTAATAAAACTCACTCATTTGCAGAGCATAAAGTTAACAACATAACATTAAAGCAACTATGCGACATACAAGATTTTAATTTATCGCAGACTTGCTAGACCTTCTTTTAAATGATTTAATCCCTCACAAGTGAGTGATAAACAGAACCATTTCCAACTCGCTCAGTTGCAAGCCTATGACCTGACTTCAAAATTTCATTGTGATTGTGTGATTTACACTCTTTAGCAACCAAACCGCTCACTCACACCGCTAACATGATTTGTCACAATTTTACTATGATTACGTGATTTACACTAAAATGACTCACCTCTCACTTGCACAACTTAAAAACATGTTAACAGACCAATGCGACTGAGTGAAAAACACTTGAAAACAAAGCATCAACAATGACTTTTGACCTTTTAAGCACAGTAAGACATGGGATTTAAACTAGAATACGCGGGAAAATAGCCAATGCTAGGAAATTGAAAATTGTCTTGGTATAGTGCTAACAATGGCTCAAAATAGGGAAAGTTAATTACAAAATTGATATTAGAAGCTGAATCTCTGGGAAACAGACCACAAACAGAAACAAAACTATATAGGCACACACAAAAACCACACTTAAAACACAGAAATCTAATATGTTGCACATGGAAAAAGAAGGTTTATGAGAAATAATATTTCAGGAATTGTCCGTGCACTAGAAATTCTTGTACCTCACCATTAGGGTCTTCCAAGAAATAATAATATTGACCATGAAATTCTTGGATTACAAATGGGCCCATCTATAATGACTCAAATTTACCATATTTTCCCTTTTCTTCTTTTCTAGCATTCCATTGCAGCACCATATCATTTATCTGAAATTTTCTTTCAGTTTCTCTTTTATCAAACAAGTACTTGGATTTTTGTTGGAGCTTCAAGTTTCTTTTGTGATCTTCTGTTCTTATCTCTTCTAGTTCCACCAACTGATCCATTCTTTCCATCATGGGTTCTTGATTTCCCAAATCTTCTTTCCTGCAAAAATTTGTACACTGGTAATAGGTTGTTCAGAGGCAAATTTTACCTGATTTCCATAAACCATTTCAAAAAGGGAAACCCCTATTGCTATTTTTACTGTCACCCTGTCAGCCCAAAGGGCTAACTTCAATTTTGAATGCCAAGACTTCTTATTTTTATCCAAAATCCTCTAAATTATTTTCATGAGACTCTTATTACTAGATTCAACATTTCCATTTGCTTGGGGATGATATGGTGAGGAGTAAGATAAAATAATGTCGTAATCTTTACAAAAATCCCAAAATTCCTTAGACCTAAAGCACATGGAATTATCCATAATTACCTTAGTCGGCACACCAAATATTGTCAGAATGTTATCCATTAAAAAGTCCATTACTATCTTTCTAGTTGCCCTCTTTGTTGGAATTGCTTCTATCAATTTTGTGAAGTAGTCTGTAGCCACAAGAATCCAACTATGACCTCCACTGGATTTTTCTGTAAATTCACCAATAAAGTCCAAACCCCATTGGGAAAAATGTGATTCAATGGTCATAGGATTTAAAAGTAAGGCTCCTGAAAATTTCATTTTAGCAAAATACCTTTGGCATGGTTCACACTTCTGTACAAAAATTTGAGTGTCTCTAAAAATACATGGCCAATAGAATCCAGCTCTGATTATTTTGTGAGCTGTGGTTTTGGCAGAATAATGCCCACCATATACACCACTATGCATTTCATTCAAGACCCTTTCAGACTATGATTTATCCAAACATAATAATAAAATTCCATCTCTATTCTTCCAAAATAAATCACCTTGTATTAGGACATACCTCTGGGCCTGCAATCTCAAAGTCCTCTTTTGATTATCTGACATATGTTATGGACATTTAGAATTTTTTAGGAAAAACACAATATCAGTATACCAGAACTACAATTCTATGCTATTAAAGTTCATGTTTATTGTTTTTACATCATTCATTTGGGCTAACTCCATGTTCGTATCAGTCATTAATTTGGCCAAACCCAAACCCCTTACCAATTTGGTAACCTAAATTTCCAAATTGAGCTCTTGGATCCTGCTAATCCATTTGCACCTCTTCCCAGTAACTTCAGATTGAGATAATATGTCTCTCACTATGGCGTGTGGCACATAAGCAATTATTTTTGCACAAACAAGATAAGGTCAAAAAGCCTTGACTACCTTGACCAATGCATATGTTTTTTTCTCCATTATCTCATAGTTAAGTTCCGCTGCTTGCAGAGACTTACTAAAGAATGCTATAGGGTGTTCAAAGCCTTCATCATCTTTATGCAAAAGTACTGCAACAATTGTATGAAATGAAGCAAAATAAAATATGGAGAAAGGTTTCTCATAATCTAGAGATCTTAATATATGAGCCTGCTAGATTGCCATTTTTATCTCATTAAATGCTAACTCGGCATTTTTATCCCATTCAAACTTTGCATTTTTCTTCAACAATTTAACAATGGGTTTTACTATTTTGGCAAAGTTTGAAATAAATCTCCTCACAAAATTTACCTTTCCAAGGAAAGATTGAACTCCTTTAATATTCTTTGGTGGCAACACCTTGTTAATGGATTCCACTCTTTTAGGATCAATCCTGACACCTTCTTTAGACACTTTATATCCCAATAATTTACCTTCAGTCACAACAAAGTGACACTTCTTTGGATTTAAATAAATCCCATACTCCAAGGCTTTGGTAAAGATATTTTCTAAATGTTTACAATGATCATCGGCCTTTTGGGAATATGCAGTTAAATCATCTTGATATACTAACATAATAATATTTATAAATTCCTTGAAAGCCACATCCATGGCTCTCTGGAAAGTGGCCCCTGCATTCATCAGGCCAAATGACATTCTTACATAAACATATGTACCCCATGGGGTAGTGAAAGCTATCTTGAATTGTTTAGATTCTTGAACTAGCACCTGGTTATAACTAGAAAAATCATCCATCATAGATAAAAGATCACAAGCAGTTACTCTTTGCAACATGGCATCCATGTTTGGCAAGGAATACTTATCTTTCAATGAGGCCACGTTAAGATTCCTAAAATCAACACACAGTCTAATATCTCCATTTTTCTTTCTGAGAGGAACCAAATTAGACACCCAAGAAGAATGCTTGATTGGTTTTATGATTCCAGCTTCTCTAAGTTTTGTCAATTCTTGCTGCATTTTGGGGGCCAACAAAGGGTTGATTGGCCTTTGTTTCTATCTGAAAGGCTTAATATCATCTTTTAATGGAATTTCATGTTGAAATAAATCTTCCCTGTAAGCCTTAAGGTCTTCATAAGACCAAGAAAAAACATGATTGAATCTTTTCAGTAGGTTAATCAAATTAGTCCTCACAAGAGGAGCCAATTTATTTCCAATGTACACAATCTTAGGGTTACATTCTGATCCCAAATTTATCTCCTCAAATTCATCCAACTTGGCAGAAGATTTGTGGCACATATGACTGTCATTAGCAATAAACAACCCTTCTAATTGAGTCAATCCCTTAGGGATTTCATTTGTCTGCAACTGCAGAATTTCATTACCAAAAATAGTTTCCTTCCCATCAATAATCTCTATCAAGTTATTACAATCAATGACTTGACCATCATAATTATCCACACATTGAATGAAGTTTAGGATATCCTCATCATTCTCAAAAACTTGCCAATTATATACATTATTAGGGATTGTAGGCCTAGTTTTAGTTTCCACAATAGATATCCCTGCTAGTGTTAGATCATCTTTTTTCAAAGCTACATTAGCCAAAAAATCTGCCATGATATTCTTGGATCTTTCTATCCATTCATTGGAAAATGCATAAAAAAAATCAATGCTATCCCATACAGCATGCTTATATTTTTTCAACCTATCATTCTTGACAACATATCTTTCTCTAATTTGGAAAATAGCTAGCTCTGAATCACCAAAAACTCTGAATAATTTAATGCCATGCTTCATTGCTATTTATAATCCCAACAACAATGCCTCATACTCAGCTATGTTATTTGTACATTGAAATGATAGTAGGAATGAGTATTTGAAAGTAATACCTGATGGAGAGACAAATAAAACACCAGCCCCCGATCCCTCTCTGAAGCATGCTCCATCAAAATACATCTACCAGAGCCCTTGCTACTGCAATTTCAATTCTTCTATGATGGGATCTGTATTTTTTAACTGTGCCTAAATCTTTTCCACTTTGAAATTATTCATATCTACATCCACAAAGAAATTCAACATACTTAGTTGAACCTTCTCAACATAAATAGGAGATCTGGGCTCCCTTAACAATTTTTCTTCTTTTCCATTAACAAAGATGGTAGAAAAAGATAAATCCAATTGTACATGTCCTCCAGTGGCTACATCACATTGTATTGATAATAACATACCATAATGGGGTGGTGAATCTACAACCACAATATCTATCTTAAAAGTGACCTTAGGGTAAGAAGCAAGTTTTATCTCTAACCCTTGCAAAGTTCCTATTACAGGTACTTCCCTGTTGTCCATGGCATAACATTTACCACAGGTAGTATCCACATCTAAACCTAATTGTTTCATAACAGTGTAAGTCATCACATTAGCAACAGCTCTTGAATCCATCATACAATTTTTTAGCAACATATTGTTCATGAGAAATGTAACATAAAAGGATCAATCTGATCTGGCTCTTGAATAACTATATTTCCCAAATAGATTAGGATCCTATCCTTTTCTTCATTCTCACCTTTCAGTTCATCATTCAAAACAATATTGTCATGCATACCAGGTAAGTCAAAAAATAATGAAAAGGTTGCCTTTCGATGTTCCTTAATTTTAAACATTTCAAGCAAAGGAACAAAACTTTCATCTGAGATAAAGCTTGCTTCATATTAAAAGTTGGGAAACTCATGTCACTATCAGAAGATGTTTTACCTTTACTTTCTTTTAACTATCTTTTTTTTGGTCATGAGTGGGAGTAACTTTGTTCTCTTTAACCAAGGTATCTTTCACTTCATCTTGTGTAATTTCCTCATTTATAACTTCTGTAATGACAAGTGAATCAGGTTGTTTCCCACTTTGATCAAATTTTCTATCCCTGAGTTGGTATGAACTTCTTGCTTGTGTCACAGTAGCAATAGTTAAAATTCTTATCTCTTCATCATTAGGCATCCCAAATTGCAAATGCTCTAATTTAGTACTTGTATTGTTTATTGTGATTGGACTATCTTTTCCCAATTCTTCTTCTGAACTACCATTGTCATCTTCAATAGTAAGTTCACAGATATCTACAGTAGGTTTCTTCTCACCTTGACTTTCATGTGTTCCAATGTTTTCACATTGATCCACCAAGCCCTGAGCTACTGCAAATTGATATGGGGAATGAGGCATATTGCAGGCTATGCACCAAGGAGCATTTTCCACATTATGGGTATTGTTGTTGTTTAATGGATCAGGAATCTCTTTGTTCTTGGGATCATTATGCTCTTTTGACACAGGTTTCCCATCCTTCCACTGAGTTTTATAAGGGAAATCTTGAAGTCTATAAGGTTTATCAAGTCTTTGGTACTGTGGCCTATTATTCTGAAATCCTTTTTCATTCTTGTCTACCTTGGCAGCAAGATCTTTCACCACAGTAACCAGTGCATCCATATTATCTTCTTCCTTGGGGTTTTTATTAGGCTATGTTTTTTACTCTTTCCAGAGCCTATTGTCATCCCATTTACCAAGATTTCCAGAAGCCCTTCTATTTCTTTCTATGTTTATAGAAAAATTATATGCGTCTCTCATGGTTTGAGGGTCTTTATCCCTAAGCAGATAAGCTATTTTTCCATCCAAAGCATTACAATAGGTAGTGACACACACATTTTCATCTAGTCTAAATACTTTAAAAAACTTATAGATAGCCTTTTGAAATCTTAAATTAAATTCAACAATGCCTTCATTAGTGAATTTTTTCAAGCTGTTGAATTCATTCAACATAAAACTAGAATTTATCTTGTCACCATATTGCTCTTTGAAACTTCTAACAAATTCATCCCAAGAATAGATACTATGATCAGGAAAACCCTGGTACCAATCTCTTGCATCCTCAGTTAAGGATTGTACAAATAATTTAATTATAGCATCCTCATCTCCAATCTCATAATCATTCATTGTATCTGAGAATAATTTTAGATGTTCTTCACCAGTTATGGCATTATTCCCACTAAACCTGGGAATCTTATCTCTGACCTCATTAGGAATAAGGTTTGGTTGGCCAAGGATACCATCAAAGAACAACTATCTATATCTCTCTAGATGAATAGGCCTTCTTTGAAAATTAGAGCCCATATTCTGACCAACATTCTGGGTAATATTGCTAATGTTTTGACCAATGCCCATATTATGGAGGCCAATATTTCTATTAGGCCCACTTTCTCTTGATTGTGATGCAGCCCCTTGAGCTGCACTATATGTCTGGGTATTTGTGTTGGTATTATTGGTCTGAACATTAGATTTAAATATAGGGATGGCCTGACTAGTAGCATTATTTATTGTATTGGGACTAGTCATGGAACTCAAAAAGGCAATCCTTTTCTTCATCTCTACTACATCAGCTTTTAATTCAGCTCTTTCCAACTATTTTGTGATTTCATCTTTGGCCTTTCTCACCCTCTCTAATTCCAAATCAAGTGAGAATATGTTCTGAGATATACCCTCTTCAATTTTGGGTTGAGAAAAGTTAATGCCAGTGATCTTTTGTTTTCCTTTATCAACCTTTGTTTGCCTAGTATTAGTTGTTGATACATTTTGTGTAACTATCTGAGGCTTAGGAGATTTTTTGACTTTCATAGTTAATAACTTGCCTCACTACAGGGCTTGCATCTCTAGGTTCACCCTTCTTAAGTAAATGTTCTCTTTCTTGACACTCTTTTCTCAGGGTACCTACATCTCCAAAAGGCTCTTTATTCAAACCATGAAATCCTTCGTTTGCACCCTGAGCTGTGAATTTTAACTAAGCAACCCACTTCTTTAAGTTTTCCCTCTCAGTAATAGCATTTATAACTTTTTCTTCTCTAGCCTCATCATTCTTTAGCTTGATGAGTAACAGTTCATCTAATTCCCTCTTCAAAAGCTCATTATCTCTGAGGACTCCCTTAATATCAAAACTAGAAGAGTCATATATATTCATTTTATTTTCTCCCTTTTGCTCTTCAACCCGTTAATAGGGGATACCCTTGAAATAGGAGGATGTTTCCCCCTTTTCTTGATATACATTTTTTGGTCGGGTTAAATATATCCTCAAAATAACCAGTTATGTCAGACTCAGGATTTAAAGGTTTATTAATTTCTTTCTCAAGAATAGTATCTAATGATTGGGTGGGGCCTACTAACCTAGGCTTCTAGGAAGTGTTATTAGAGGACTCCCCTTTCTTAGAGTAATTTATTCTAGAAATTTTAGACATATCACTCTCTCATGTTGCTTGAGAATGATTCTTTGTGCTTTCTTTTGTGTTCGTCATCATGTCCAAAATGAAATCTCACACACTTGATCTGCTAGTATTCCCCTTGGAAAAACTATAACCAATAAATCGGAGTCCCCACCCAAAACTTTGGGAATAAAATAAAGAAAATTCACTTTGACAATGATATTTGAGGATATAACTCAATAAAATGCAATACACAACTCGTGATTTCAAAATTGGACTTCAACAAATCTATATTATGGAATTTTGTTGTCAGACTAACCTTTTACACATTCCTTGATAAAAGTCCCCAGTAGAGTCACCATTTTCTGTTAGTTCCTTCTCTTGCTGACATGAAAAATACTCTCAGAGAATTTGCTCTATTTATCCCAAACATTGACTCTAGGCAAGATGCAGAATAATAGAAACAAGGTTTTAAAACCTCCTACACTTTCAGCTCCATTAACTCGGGCGGGATTACCCTTCTAACTTAGAATAATGAAATCACTAAATTATTCCAATTGAATGTGGATGGAATTACAGGGGTTGATCACTGTAACTTTTATTGAATATATACTAGACCGTAAGTAAAGTTTGATTTTAATAGTGATAGTCACTTGATTTAATGGAAACAGACTAGTGCTTAGTCCCAGGGCATGGAGTCACTTATGAATAGTTTTAGCAAGCTTGATCATGAATATGAACTTAAAACAATTACGACATCTAAAATAAACATAGATATACCTTATATATCTATGTCAACACACATTACAAGTTAATTCATCAAATTCATTGTATATTCTGAATCTTATTGAAATATTCCTAAGGCAATTTTAATCTTTCCTTGAAAGAACCCTAAAACTATCTCATAATCTACCTGACAGACATATAAATTGAACATTTCTCAAACATTCAATCTAAATAAAATTCAGAACACCAAAATGAAGACACAATACTCATTACATGCTTTAGAAACTATCAACTGGATTTCATTTTCATTCAAAATTAGAATTGCTTGCTACATTCAACAGTAATTCTCAAAAAACCCATTGGATTGGTCTTGAACCAGAGTTTATACAATTATATATTGCATTCTCAAAAATAAAATGGCTATCCCCTTTCCCGATAGTCTTGGAATCCTTTTATAATTAAGGATGCAACAAGCTACTGACTTACTAGGAAAGATTTACAAAATCTTTTGCAACAACCTTGCAACAGACAAGAAACAAAAACTTGTAATAGAACATGGGTGGAAACTATTGGCAAAGTCTGAATAAGGCTTGTTGTTGTTGACAATATCCTCCTTATCCTTTTAGCTTTGTCTCCCACCTGTTTACCTCTTTGGCGGTGGGCCAATCAAAGGTTTTTTCTTTCTCCAACTTCACAACAGCTTCTACCCACCTGGCGCCAATGGCAGTTCTAGCCTCAGAAATGAACTTGGCCATATATCTCTCAATCTTGAAAAGGCTATTAATCAATTCATTGCGATATTTAGCATTTGTGTCCTTTTCCAAACATTGCTTTATATCTTCATTTTTTAGTACACCGTCAAAACCAGCTACCCAATTTGACTGTGTTTTTAAAACACCTGCTTCATCATAAATTTTTGGGATCAAGGATGGGCATTGATCACCAAATAGATGCAACTTGTTGTCTATCAAATCAGATTTTCCATTGAAAAAGGAAAAGGTGTCATTCAGCTCACTAACCATCTCTATGGTATATGTTACTTTATCTGAGAAATCATCACTATATAGCATAGCAATTTTAAACTTATCCATGAGCCTTTCCCTCCCTGACCACACTTTGAAAGTGGGTTCTAAGAAAACCATAGCTTCTGTAGCTATCTTTGAAGCTTCTTGTAATGACCCATATAGTGTATACACTATGTCTATTTTCCATTTTAGGACATCAATCTTGTGCTGCAATATGAGAAATATAACAGACATAGCATTTATGCTTTGTTCCTGCGATAACTCTTTGGATTGGCTTTTTGCCAATGTTGAATCTTCCTTTACTCCAATAGCAACATCTGTCACAAATTTTGGTACTTCCTAAAGGGTTGGAGTCTTTTCTCTCTTACTTTCTATTAATTCTTATTTTAATTTGACAATCTCCTCTTATAATGTGTGGTTTTGAACCACCACTTCTTCATGTTTCTTTGCCAGGGCCATCATTTGGCCAAAAGTTATTTCATACCTCTTGGACAGGTGATCAACCTTCACCAGGTTCATGAATGAAACATGTGTCATTAACTGATCTTTTCTGCCCTTTTTTATTCTCTGATAGTCATGACCAAGGGTTTTTGTGTGGCAGGAGCCAATGACCATATTGCTAGGGTTTTGGATTTAGGATCAAATCCTGATCCTTTCAATACTTCATCCATTTCAAGATCTATTTTTAATAGAGGATTTTCTTGCCTCCTGATTTGATCAATAGTGAATGTGGATTGTAGATCCCAACCATGCATCAACATTACACCACTATTCTATACTAGCAACCTAGCTTGTTCCACAGTAATCTGTTCACTCTCAAGATCATAATCTTAGAGTGTTTTTATAATTTCTTCATTTTTATCTGCATTTTCTTCTTCTACATTCAACCCTTGCCTCAAGTTATTTTGATTTATCTTAATCAAGAAAGTCTTGAACTCTTCATACTTTATGAATTCATCATCCTTCATAAATTCATTAGCCATCATGACCCTCTCATCATCCTTTTCAAATAGTACCATTTGATTATCTCCTTGTCCTTTATCTTGAGGCTCTTTCTGCAATTGTCTTTTCAATTTTCTGAAATACTTACCATGCTCAGTGATCATGGCCTTGGCCATGATTTTCCTATCCTACACCATCTTGTACTCTTTCTTTTGTTTATTCCTTGGTGGCTCTCTAGACGAAGTAGCCTCTTCACCAGCCTCTTCCTCTTCCTATTGTTCTTCTTTTTGTTGTTCCTCTTCCTATTGTTCGTGGTGTTCTTTGTCATGTAATGCAATTGGAATTGGGGACCCTTTAGATTGTGCATCTTCAGCACTAAATTGTGGTACCTGTGCCATTAGGGTTTCATAGGACTTGAGCATTTCCTCTATCCTCTGGAAATATGGGAGATCAAGGAAAAAACCAGAGAATGAATTATCTGATTCTTTCCACTTAGATTTTTCTCTAAGGAGGTCATTCCACTTCCTTCTCCTATCCTGGACTTCTTGCTTATTTAACTTGTTCCTCACAACATCCTCATCATCCAGTGGTTCATGATCCCTAATATTTTTCCAAGGAGTCATTCTTTTTAGGGCTGTTTGCACAAATTTTCCTGGATCACAGAATCTAGCAATTGCTGTAGACATTTTGTATTTCTTCAAGAAGTCATTTATCAGATCAAAAAATCTTTTCCAAATGGATAAGTCAAAACCTACCCACAATCTGGGGATAAAAGTGCCCTTCTTATGTCCCTCTAGAAATTCCTTATCTACCCAAGTGATTTGCCAAACAAATTCTAAGAATGCAACCCTAAGAGGAACAACCTTGGAAAGGATGTGAGGGGGCTACGTACAACCATATACTCTGATGATAGTAATGTAGTCAAAAAAGAATAAATCAGCCCAATTGTGAGAGATAGGCCAGTTTGGGACATACTCCCAAGGTCTCAAAACCTTTCTAATCTCAAAAGGAAGCCTATGCCTATCTGTTCCTAACAAATTAAAAATTGGATCCACAATCCAATTGCAAAAGCATACAAATGATGAGTTGTTGGATGAACTATCCCATACCTGAGTCCATCTTTGGATTGGTGCATCAACACCATATTCTAAAACAAATAATTCAAGCTCTTTATCCATTGATGCTCTATTATAATACAAAATCATATACATCAAATGATAGTGATGCTTAAAAGTAGGTGTTGGAGTATTTGACTGTATCTCTACTAGTGTAGCATGGATAGCATCAACTATATATCCAACATAGTCATAATCAGTGTTGAAATCCAGGTGCTGGATGTTCATCACCATCATGAGTAAATCTTGAGACACTGTGGAGTCTCCATCAAAACCTAGAACCCTTCTCAAACCATAGACCATGCATTTTATATAATGATGAAACAGGGATAAGTCAAAAGGTGTCTTGAAATTGGCTGGGATTTTTACCAGGTGCCTATCTACTCTGGGCATGAGCTTAGGCATTTCATATTACTTAATTAAATGCTCTCTTTTGACATAGTCTGCCTTAATCTTCTTTAAATCAATGTTTGTGCAAAATACACCAGTGATTCCAAATACTTCTGCCACTGACCTCCTATCTATAGAAACTAGGGTCTCTTTATTCCTCTTCCTGATTACCCTAGCTACTGGGCAGTAGTTTTTAGCTAGTTCCTTAATAAGACCTATGTCAACATACACATCAGGTACGATCAATTTTTCCATATTCAAATCCCATGGATTACAAATTGGGATTGCTTTGATCCTATTATTCTAGAAATAATGAAACAAAGTACTACTAGAATAATTTGGGGTTACCAGATTTCTGCATTGACACTATTTGTCGTTCCATTCATCCCAATTTTCACTATTTGTATTGAAAGTCTCGGGTAGTAACTTGAAAAATTCTTCCACATACTTCTTCAATGTAACCCCATTCTTCTTCTCAGAACCTTGTGAGGTAGCGGGAACAATAGCTTGACTCATCCTTCTTCTTTGAATTTACTATCTCAGACAAAATACTTCAAACCAACAAGCCTTTTCACTTTTCATAGAAAATATCAGGATGCATAAATGAGAGCTGTACATAATCAAACTCAATCATTCATACTTATAACCATTAAATCCTGCATCTTGTCCACTTGAATGCCAAATTCTCGCACTTGCAATGTCATGTAATCATCTCTCTATCACTAATGCTGCCATTAATTTGCACTATTTGATCCTAGCTAGAAAAGAGTGTACACTTTTCTCTTTTTTGCACTTGTAAGCTTGAAACTAGCCACTTGTCAATCTATCCCCAATCCACTCTACTTTACTCATACTCAGAATAGCCTTTGCGAGTGAGC
Source organism: Thuja plicata (assembly GCA_018584345.1). Lineage (NCBI taxonomy): Eukaryota > Viridiplantae > Streptophyta > Pinopsida > Cupressales > Cupressaceae > Thuja > Thuja plicata. The sequence goes on along the minus strand of MU225011.1, from coordinate 824,299 downwards.
GATGTGACCTTTCACTTTAACCAGTTGCACACTCACCATCTATTTCTACCTTGTTTTACATCTTCTACAGGTGAGAAATGACCTAATTTGCACTTCATCATTTGGCAGTCACATACTCGTTACCTTTCTACCCTTTTCTTTTATGTCTATGCGAGTGTGCGAAATTACCTTTTCTTCTTCCATCGCAGACTCACTGCTCAACATTTAGCTTTGTATGAATCCTCTCAAGTGAGTGAGTATACATTCATTTCTTAATTATTTCATAGTCGTACGCCCGCTAGCTTCTAAATCATTGCCTTTGGATCTGAGTGAGTGAGTGATTTTCATTTTATCATGTACTTTATCTGGTCGCTCACTCACACTGCAAAACACTTCAACTTATAATATTAGCGAGTGAGTGATGACCCTTGTTCTTTATTCACTCACAAACTCGCTATTGAAAATTCTTTATGACTTAATCCTTTGTGGCTGAGCAAGTGCTTTTATCAAAATCTTAAAACTCTCTTATCGATCACTCACTGACCCCTTTCTCTTTACTTCAATTTGTGAGTAGTTGAGAAACAACTCCATTTTTTCTCCATCACACACTCATGGGCTTGAAAACTTAACTATCTCATCAACTACGAGTGTACGGTTGCCAACATTCTTTCTCTACTCACATACTCTCTGAGCATTCTCCTTTTGTCTTTATTTATGGGTGATTGAGCGATATACTTTTTCTTTTCTTTAATCGCATACTCGCAAGCTCATTTCTTTAAACTTAAAATCATCAGCAAGTGAGCGAGGAGATAAATGATCTCATAGTTGTGTACCTGCTCACCTTTTAGAACATTAAAAAACAGCTCTATGACTGAGTGGTGAGCTTTCAACTGACAACTTTGGCATAATAGATTGCTTACTCGCGTTGCAAAACACATATGAGTTAAAACTTGAACGAGTGAGTGACGCCTACAACCTGACTTCCTTGCACAGTCGCTGACTTAAAAGACATACATGAAAACCTAACATGGGTGTGCGACTAAGCCCCTTTTAATAACACTCGCTCAGTCGCAGAGCATGAAATTAACAAAATAACATTAAAGCGACTATGCGAAACACAAGATTTTAAGTAATCACGGACTCGCTAGACCTTCTTTTAAATGAGTTAATCCCTCATGAGTGAGTGATAAACATAACTATTTCCAACTCACTCAGCCGCAAGCCTACAACCCGACTTCAAAATTTCATCATGATTGCACGATTTACATTCTTTAGCAACCAAACCACTCACTTGCACCGCTAACATGATTTATCACAACTTTATTGTGATTACACGATTTACGCTAAAATGACTCACTGCTCACTCGCACAACTTGAAAAAATGTTAACAGACCAACGTGACTGAGCAACAAACACTTGAAAACAAAGCATCAACAATGACTTTTGACCTTTTAAGCACAGTAAGACATTGGATTTAAACCAGAATACGCAGGAAAATAGCCAATGCTAGGAAATTGAAAATTTTCTTGGTTTAGTGCTAATAGTTCCATTTTGGGATGAATGTGGGATAATGGGTTTTAGATGTTTTAAAGGTCTTTCAAAATTGGTGCCCAAAATTGGGGGTCCCGCCATGTGTTCAAACCTTCAGCCAAGTGGCCCACCAAGTGGGCCTTCTAGCTCTTTCTTTATATTGTAAGTACGGCCTAGAGTATAAGAATACAGGGAAAACCCCTTGCCCAGCAAATGTGGGACAATAGCATTTCATTTTTTATTTTTTATTTTTAACCTTATTCAAGTGCAATGTCCTCCTTGCATTGTACAAGTTTTGCATTTAAAATGCCATTTGATGACAACAGCCTCAGCAACCAACTTCTAGCAACTATATCCAACCATAGAAAACCATGTTTCTCTACAAGAATGAATTCATAAGTTTCAACTATCTATTCTAGATTTCTCGGGCCTAATATTTTTGATTATTTGATGAAACAAGCTTTGGGAACCTTTGGATGTCTCACACAATCATCTTTCTAGAATGATCCCATCTCGCATTAAATGGAGCTCAACTCTGGCAAAGATTGATGTTTCATATAACAATCTGTCTGGGAGAAATTCTTGGGGTCTAGAGTTTTCTACTTTCGATGCAGAAACATTTGCCAACAATAGTGATCTTTGTGGAACCCCCCTTACCTACACCATGCATTTGCCTCAACCATACACTTTCTTCTTTTGCTCCTCCAAATTCATCACAACATGAGGAAGATGAAGAAGACGATGACTAAAAATTTCTTACGGGAATGGGTGTAGGGTATGTAGTGGGAGTTGCCCTGGTTTTAATGGTGATTTATCTGAGTAAAAGATCAAGTAGGCTCATTCTTGGTAGCTCAATTAAAATGCCACTTTATGGATTATATAGTATATTTTTCTCTTCCAAATATATTTTGGCAGATTGCATAGGCTACTGGTGTTTGTTGTTTTCTTTAAAACATTAAAACTTCCTCCCTCTTTTTCTGAGCATTGGCTTCTTTGTGGTTTAGAATTTGCAATTTTAAAATAAAAAACTTTGAATCCCCTCCTCCTCATGCCTGATGCAACACTCATGGCTGATGGTAGTTTCATTGTTTCTACAAAAACTTTATTACCTTTCCCTCTTTCCATGCATGGGGAAAAATAATTTCTATTTATCCTTTCCTTATCATTTTGCAGCCTTCTCTAAATTTCAGTGCAACATGCCTTATATTCCATTTGTTGTTTTGAGTTTTTTAAATGTTTTCTTTTTAACTTCTAAGAAAAATTCCTTCCAAAATCAGCGTTGGCTGTCATGTGGTTAAAATTTCCAAAATTGCACTTGCATTTAGTATATAAAAGTTATTTACAAATTTTATTGCATAAGCATCTGGAAAATCTTTGAAACATTTGGTGCTGGCTTCAAAAAAACCTTGTGACTTTCCTTTGGCAATATGTGTTTGCATTTGTGTGTTTCTGATGCACATAGTATCCTTTGTTTCAGTGCGTAGCCTCACCTAGATTTCACTTACCAATTTGATGTGCGGGCCTCTTTGTTATTTCAAACATCTTTCAATACTGAGATTGAAAACTTCAATCATATTCTGGTATTTTCACCAAGGTGATGGCTGACTGGAGTTAAAATGTTGATTCAGATGAGATATCCTTATGTTCTATCTTTCATTTCCTTGTTCACTAACTAGATTTCTACATGAATTGCACTAATCACTCGGATCCCAAGATATTGCAATTGGCGGCCATTATGATAACTTTTCACATTTCTTATCAATTCTGCAAATTGATCACGTATATGGCAACTGGCCTCCAAAAATTGCTTCAAAAACTAACCTAAAGACTTCACAGGAATGTGCCATCATAAAATTAGGTTCAATCCCAACATGTGAGAACACCTACTAGAGGAAATTTCACAGAACGATTTGGGCCAAAAGATATCACTGATCAAAGATGGCCTTGTGAAACATTGATTCTGTCCACTGTCAATCTGGACAAAACACCCTTGGAAACTGACTTTGAAAACTCAACTGAAGATACCTTTGGAATCTGAACCCTTGGTCATGGATTTAAATTCATATATGGATCATGATACTACCACTAAATTTCTTTGATGATCCATGGATTAAAAGACATTAATGTGTAAATTCAGCACCTAAAACACTTTCTGAACCAAAACATAGCAGATATGCAGAAATTGGGTTTGGAATCGGCAAAGAAAAGTGATCATTCAGATTGGTAGAAGTCTACAAATCTCTAGGTAGGTACAACCCCATGCTTAAAATACAAGGGAAAACTCAATTATCCAAATAATTCACACGGATACACATTTGCAAGACCTCAAAGTAGGTCATTCTACAATTCTGCATTTTACCATTTGGCAAATTGATAGAAAATGCAAACGGAATGAGCTTAGCAAATTGACCAAATGGATTCATCATGACCTAAATATGGAGATATAAGAGGTATTTGACCTCTATAATATGATGCAAAAGGAATTGTTTCAGTTAGGTCACAAGGTCAAAAGTTACAATTGGTCAAACAGGGCTACTCAGAAATCTGGGCAGAACATAGAAATGAGACATTTTTGGAAGACCAACTTTGAGGGATTGGAAAATCTATAAAACAGATTTGAAATGGATTTAACTTTGGAAAATAAGTTCTCTAATATACATATTAAACAATTCCAAAGTGGTGGGGCATAAAATTTAACAGGACACAAGATATTCAAAGGCGAACTAGGCCTGTTACAGCAAATTGATACTTAGGAAAAAGTGCAGATTTGGACAAGCACCTCTGAATGGCTATCCCGAAAACATATACAAACTGAAATTTGAGAGTTGAAACCCTCTATATTTTCCAAATGAAAGGTGAGGAACATGTCTCCCAAATGGTTTTTCACAAAAATCATCAGGCCTCTTTTTGCATGTGTTCAAAGTAGGCATTCTCCGCAAGTTTTTAGGGGTTATTCATCTTGCCTTGGAGGAATTTTTAGTATAGTCACTCCAAATTTCTCCAAAATTTGAGAGTACTAACATAGGGTTCTCTTAGAGTTTTTTTATATAGCTTCTAGGTTTCTTTAATAATATATTATATATTGTATGAACATCATTCATCTAGATTTTTGTTGACCTATTTGTGTTTGAAATGTGTAGGTGATTTGTCAAGAGTTGTGAGGCTGAGAAATTAACTCCGCAAACTTGTTCAATTCATCAACATACCTGATCAACAAATTTTTCAATCAACTCCACATGCTAATCTTACTGGTATCCCTTCTAATGATGAAATTAAAAGGGTTGTCTTTTGGTTTGAAGGGGACAAGGCCCCAAGCCTTGATGGGTTCCCCTTGTTCTTCTTTCAGAAATTCTGGTCTATAATTGAAAAGGAGGTTACTAATGTTGTGAAGGAATTCTTTGGCTCCAGGAAGCTTTTGAAATAATTGAATGTAACCTTTATTTCTTGTATCCCAAAAAATAATGGAGTAAATAAAATGGACCGGTTTAGACCAATAAGATTATGTAATTTGACTTATAAAATCATTTCTAAGGAGCTGACTACTAGGATTCTCTTTATTCTATCGTCTCTTATATCTTGGCAGCAGAATGGATTTGTCCCAGTTAGGTAGATCATGGATTCTATCATCTCTATCCATGAAAATGTGCATTCCCTGGTTATGTCTAAAAAGGAGGGTTTCATCCTGAAACTGGACCTATCCAAAGCCTATGATAGGGTTGATTGGGATTTTCCTAAGAAGGTGTTGAAGGATTTTGGCTTCAATAATAGAAGCATTGATCTCGTCTATCAGTTGATTTAGTTTGTGAATTTTTTGGTACTTGTTAATAGTTCTCCTACCTCATTTTTAAAATATTCTAGGGGTTTAAGGCAGGGAGATCCTTTATCTCTTGTCCTCTTTGTTATAATGGTTGAGTGTTTGGGCAGATATATTGAAAATTTGGTCTAGACTGGGGAGTTCAAAGGCCTCAATCCTTCTTTTGCCTCTCAAATTTGTTCTCACCAGTAGTTTGTGGATGATTCAGTTGTTATGGGGGAAGCTTTAATTAAAAATTCTAAAAGCGTTAAAAAGGATTTGAACAGATATGGGACTGCTTTGAGTCAACTCCTTAACTAGGGAAAGAGTTTGGTTTTCTTCTTCAATGTCCCTGAAAAAAATAGCTTAGAATTAAGAATATTATGGTGTGTGAGATGGAGTCTTTTCCTATCACTTACCTTAGTGATGCAGGAGCATCCTGGGTGTAAGGGAAATCTTGTATCACTCAAAAATATGTGTTTTTCTATTCATTAAGGGCTATTTTGTACAAAGCTGCTATTTTTGGAAACTTACTATTTTTAGTAAGTTGGTCATTTGAACTCAGAATGTTCCAATTTTCCAGGTGAAGGTTCATCTTAGTCATATAAGAATGTCAGTTGAATTTCATTGCCAGATCATCTGTATTGGCAAAGTTATTAAGGATTTACTGTTGAGATTTTAGGGTGCAAAACCTTTGAGCTCAATTTTCAGGACCTTAGAGGCTCTGAATCGAGGTCGAACCCCTAGTTGACTTACGCTTTGCTAGTCAGGAACTGTAGATCGCGATCTCCCCTTTCTGGAAAGTGGTTATAATAGCCAATCGGAGCTACGGTTCAAAAGTTATGGCTTAAGGAAGTTGGGCTACCTAATCTCATGTTTTGTCAATATTCAAAGCCGACCCTTGTGTAATAAAAGTGAAAAATAATTAAATGCTAAGGGTAGTCGGGCTTAATGGCTAGATTTCTGAAACCTTCTCGGGCAGTGGAAAATTGCCTATTTAAGGAAGGCGCGTGGTATTTTCTAGGGCAGTTCTGGGTGGTTATTTGAGGCTTTGTCCTATAGATTATTGTAAGAGATGCCCATGTGGCTTTTGATATTGTAATTCTAAAGTTTGTAATTCCACATTTGTGGAGCCAATAAGAAGCCAATTTTCTGTTCTTGAAAATTTTTGTTGTTTCTCTTTGTTTATGTCGTGTACTTGTGGTATTAAGGGGAGTCCCCTTCATCAAATGGTATCAGAGCAAGAAGTTCTTGAGTGTGTAGACAGATCACCGACTGTGAGGCAGTTTGCACCAGGACCGTGGTTAGCATTTCAGCGATAAGCACAAAAATGCCTCCACAAAGGGAGTGTGGTGGAAGAGCCAGAGGTGTACCGCCCGAGGTGAGAGCCCTCCAGAGACAAGTGTAAGCATTGCAGGAAGAGATTCGCAGAGGCATGAATCTTGCCGTAAGAGAGGAAAGTGAGGATGAAGCTGATGTAGAAGGAGATTTTGATCAGGAAGGTGAAACTTTGAACCAAGAGGAGGAAAGGCTTTTCTGGGCCATTTCCAAGATC
>MU225011.1:788912-802998 GCA_018584345.1 Thuja plicata | reverse complement strand
ACTCCAAAACCTGCACAATGTATTGATCAAAACTATTACAGCTTACAATACACTTGCAATGCAAGTTCTTTCAAAAGATTTCAAAACCCTTGAAGACAAATCACGGCAGCATAAAATGTTCCAACAAATACACTCGCATCACATCTCTTCGCAACCCTAAAAAATGCTTATATCATGTGCTTCACTTTTTAGGGCTACTTCGAAAGATAACCGTATTAGGGTTTTACCATTCTGGAAGAGTGTACAGTACTCACATTTATTAGTTGCCACATTTCTTCACCTGTCATTGAATCTTCCTGACATAGCTCTTACGTGTCATATGAATCTGTCATAACCATTTTAGCCATGATCTCCTTACACACAATTCAAGATGCCGACACATCAACATTATTTGCAAGAAATACATTTTACAAAACAAATAATAAGAATAGGAATTATCCAAGGTTGAGACACCTTATTCCTAACAAGTATGGATAGATGTGTTCTGAAATCGATCTGATAGAATGTAATGATAGAAATGTTTCTCTTTTTTGCATTTTGTGAATTGATATGATCTGATAGATAGAAAGTGTGTCTCCAGTTGCTACCCCTGTTCCAATAATTGTCATCATTGCATCTTTTTGTATTTTCTGATATTCCGGAAGAGCGTCAAATGATCAAGGTCACATACTACCTAGATACCCCCACGACCGCTTGATAGCGGAAGGAGTAGAGAGATTCAAATAGAAACAGACCCATAGTGCACCCAAATATTGACAATCTGGGTTGAACTATGTTCCCCTGTTTTGAAAAGGAAGAGAGACAAAAGCACCCAGATATTGACCATCTGTATACCACTTGTCCTCTAAATTAATCTCAAACAAAGAAGTCAAGATAGCACTCGTATGTCTCCAGAGTCCATCTGGATAACACATTGAGTTCTTGATTTCCAAAAAAGGGAAAGACAAGAAAACAAGATAGAACTCCTACGCCCCTAGAGTCTATCCAGATAGCATCGTGAGCTCTTGGTTGCAAACATAAAGGGAAAGACCATAGAAACCGAGATAGAACTCGAAAACAACTCAGAGTCCATTTGGATATTGCTGCAAGCTCTTGATTTCTATAAAGAAAACAAGTAAGCTAAAAGAGAAGGAATGTCCAATTCTTTCCCAGGTTTAATCTCAGATCGTGGAACTGCGCGGCTACCAGATAAGTGACAGTGCCTACCGCATTTATCTTTAATCATCATGGCCCTGAAATCAAGTGAACATTTAATAGACAGCAATCAAAGAAAATAAATCATGATCTATCATAGCTACTCTCCTCACATTGGTGGATCCTGGTGTAGCTTAAGAACATAATCTCGAAATATGGACTGACATCTGACTGACTTGACTGACCTAGTCAACATTTTTTCTTGGTTCTTCAATGCAGTGGATCTCTTGATTGGTCAACTCTTTGGATAGGCTTGTTTGGCTTGTTTTGATTGATCATGTTGGTAGCTAATTAAGCTATGTCAGATGGGCCAAATGCTTCTCGCAAAGCTCATGATTGTGACAGTAATGATTTGATAGGTTTAAATTGCTCTTGATCAAATTGACAGTTGATCAAGCTGTGTCAGATGTGCCCAATGCTTGTTTGCAAAGCTCATGATTGTGACAATTTTATTGATAGATTTTAATTGATCAATTTGGCAGCTGATCAAGCTGTGTCAAATGGGCCCAATGCTGATTTGCAAAGCCGATGATTGTGACAATTGATTGACTGGGCGTTCTTGCCCCTTTCTATTTTGACAACCAAGTTGGTTTTATTGCTTGGGTTTTTTTCAAATTTTTGAATGTTTTTTGATGAAGATTGATTTTTCTCTTGATTTTTTGATCTTTTTACAATTTTTTGATGAGTTTTTTCAAATTTTTAGGATTTTTAGATTTTTGGAGTCGCCCCCTAGTCTAGTGGACCAATAAGTAACCATGGGTAAGTGCTTTTTTCTCTAAGGGGTTTTCCCTTTGAGCTATGGCTTAGGATAGTCAGTCTTGCATTTTGGAGTGGGCTCAAGCCTTTGGAGCTCATTGATGGTAAATCTGGTTTTGAACACTTGGCGCTTGTTTGCTAGGTTTTCACCAAGGTACCTACTCAATAGCACTTGTTTACCAGGTTTTCACTGAGAGAGCGATGTTGTTTTCTCCTTTACTTTTTTTTTTTGTTGTCACCAAGGTGCCTGATTGCCAGGTTTTCACCAACGTAAATTTTCTATTTTTTGATTTTTTTGGTATTTTTAGAATATGTAGATAAATTTTCCCAACCATAGAGACCTTTAAGGGTAGAACCTATTCAGGTGCATGCTATTGATGTAACCAGGGAGTTGATCTCCTTCTGGTGTTGCTAGTATGAATGCCCCACTTTGGGTAGAGCTGATAATGACATATGGTCCTAACCAGTTTGGCTTGAATTTCCACAGTTTGACTCGTTCTGTTTGATTCTTTAGATTCTCCGTGAGGACAAGGTCTCCTACCTCAAATGTGCATGGATTTACCTTTTTGTGATAGTTCCTTCTAAGGTGATTCTGATAGCCTTGTAAGTGGTCGAAAGCATGTTGCCTTCTTTCATCTAGCAACTCTAGTTCACTGAGCCTTTCTACTCTATAGTCTTCATCGGAGACCAGGTTCTTCAATGATATTCTCAAGGATGGGATTTCCACTTTGAGGGGTAATACCACCTCTGTTCCATAGACTAGAGAGAAAGGAGTTGCCCCCGTTGGTGTTCTCACACTAGTTCTGTATGCCCATAATGTAGGACTAAGCTGTAGATGCCAGTCTCACCCTGATTCATTCACTATTTTCTTCAGAATCTTCAAGATTTTTTTATTAGTAGCTTCGGCTTGTCCATTTCCTTGAGGGTAGTAAAATGAGGAGAAACCTTGTTTGATACGGAACTTCTCACATAGGTCTTCAACACCCTTCTTTTGAAAAGGGGTACCATGATCTATTAGGATTGTTTGGGGGATCATGTATCGACAGATGATGTGATTAAGCATGAACATTGTTATCTATTTTCCTGTCATGTAGGTGAGGGGAATTGCTTCCACCCACTTTGTGAAGTACTCTATTGCTGCGATGATGTACTTGTGTCCGTTTGCTGAAGAAGGTGTTATCTTGCCCACTAGGTGAAATCCCCACATTGAAAATGGTAACGGTGATGTGATGGGATTCAATTCCTGGGCTGGTGCATGGATGAGGTCTCCATGAATTTGACACATTTTACACTTTTGAACATGCTTGTGTGCATCTGCCTCTATTTTTGGCCAATAGTATCCCATGTGGATTATTTTCTTAGCAAAGCTGTTGCCACCTCCGTGGGTTCCACATATTCCTTCATGTACCTCGTACAAAGCTTTCTGGGATTCCATGGAAGTGAGACAATGTAATAATGTTCCATCAAGACTTCGTCTATATAGAGTAGTAGAGAGGATTGTATACCTAGAGGCTTGTCGTATGAGGGCTTTTCTTTGGTTTCTAGACAAGTTTGGGGGTAAACATTGTTTTGGAGATAGCTATAGACTTCTTGGTACCATGGGGATTCAAGACCAACAAGGACACACGCTAATTTTGTGATAGATGCTTGATTCGATGGTACCAGGAGTTGCTCCACTAGAAACTAGAATTTGGTATCATTGCCTGACATATCAATCAGTGATGCTATGGTAGCCATTGCATCTGCCACTTTGTTCTGTGCTCTTGGGACTTGCTCAAAGAGAATGTAATGAAACTTGGTGCGCAGCTGTTCCATCTGTGCTTTGTAAGGTATGAGCTTCTCATCTTTGGTCATGTAATCATTATTAACTTGGTTGATGACTAACTGTGAATTACCAAAGACTTTCAGGTTCTTGATCCTCCATTGAATGGCTATCTTTAGACCGATGACCAATGCTTCATATTCTGTTATGTTGTTGGTGCATTGGAAGTTGAGTCTAAAAGAATTTGGAATTGTATCATGATCTGGGGTGATAAGTACTATCCCTGCCCCCACTCCATGGTTTGTACATGATCCATCAAAATAAAGTTGCCATATCTTGATCACCGGTTGTAGTGTCATGATAGATTCGTCAGGAAAATTAGAGATAATTGGTTGGTGGTCTTGAATCGGTGCTTCTGTTAGTTGATTGGTGATCACTTGTCCTTTGATAGCCTTTCTATCCACATACTCAATGTCGAACTTGCTTAAGATCATTACCAATTTTTCCAATCTTCCAGTGAGCGTTGCTTTGCTTAATAGGTATTTGAGAGGATCAATATGTGCTACCAATTTTGTTTGATGACTCAACATGTAGTTTCTTAGCTTTTGAGAAGTGAACACAACTGCCAGGCATGACTTCTCTACTGGTGTGTAGTTTAGCTCATATCCAACCAATGTTCGGCTTAGATAGTAGACGGCCCTCTCCTTCCCTGCATCATCATGTTGCGCCAAAAGGACCCCTAATGCTGATTCTGTTACTGAAATGTATAGTAACAATGGTCTACCTTGCACTGGTGGTACCAATATAGGAGTTTTAAGAAGGTAGTCTTTGAATATCTGATAAGCTTGTTCACATTGTTCTGTCCATATGAACTTGATATCTTTATGTAGTAGATGTTGGAATGGGTGGCACTTGTCTGCCAGTTGAGCTATGAAGCATCTTATTGATTGGAGCCTTCCTTGTAACCCCCGTAGTTGCCTCAGGTTCGATGGTGGAGGCATGTCCAATATTGCCAATGGTGGAGTAATTTTCCTGCTGTAACACTGAATGCACACTTTTTTGGATTTAGTCAGACTTTGAATTCTTCCATTCTATCAAAGATAGGTCCCAAAACTTTTAGATGATCCTTTCGAAGTATGGACTTTTCTAGTATGTCATCGACATAAAATTCCATTGTCTTATGAATGAGATCATGGAATATAGTGGTCATGGCCCTTTGATATGTTGCTCCTGCATTATTTAAACCAAACGACATGACATTCCAACAATAAGTTCCCCAAGGACATGTGAAAGTTGTTTTGTGTTGGTCCTCTGGTGCTATCCTTATCTGGTTGTATCCTGAAAAGCCATCCATCAATGATATCATTTTGTTCCCTGCAGTTAGGTCCACTATTATGTTGATGTTTGGTAAAGGGAAGTCATCCTTGGGATATGCTATGTTGAGATCCCAAAAATCTGTGCAAATCCATATTTGTCCACTATGCTTTGTAACCGGTACCAGATTTGATATCCAATCCGCATATGGTATAGGTCTGGTGAATTTAGCGTCCATGAACTTCTTCAGTTCTGCTTTGACTAATAATGCAATGTGAGGGTGCATCTTTCTTAGCTTCTGTTTTACAAGTTTTGCATTTGGTAACAAGGGGAGATGGTGTAGTACCAACTATGGGTCTAATCCTGGCATATCTGAGTAAGACCATGCAAAATTGATCATTCTCTCCTTGAATAAACTGATGAACTATTCTCTTTCCTCAGGGGTGAGAGATTGTGCCAAGTAGATGTTCTTTGGGTTCTTGTCATCCCCCAAGTTGATTTCTTCTATCTTCTCTGCTAGTAGTGCTGATTTCTCCTCTGTTAAGGGGAGGAGTTCTCTCTTTCCATCTTCTAGTGCCTTTGTGAGGTTTTCGCTAGAAGATACGTCTTCTTTTAGCTTTTTATCTTTAGGTTCTTTTTTCCTTTGTGGACTGGAAAGAGGAGCTTCCTCCCCGAAGTATGCTGCTCTGTCTAGGTTGATAGAGAATCTCTCCTTGTGATCTCTTGACGGAATGCCTTCTCTTAGTCCCATAAAATGAGCTATTGCTTCATCATTTTCAAAGACATCAAGATCAAGTGGTCCTTGTTGATATTACTGTATAATTTCAGGGTTTATGAGATAGACACTTTCACTACTGTATGGCTTTAATTGACTGAACGGGACTGTAGATATGGTGCCTACGAAATTGGACTGTGATGAGGACGCACCACTTGAGGTCTGATTGATGATATGTTTGTCTATACAGAGTTGTTTGGAAATGGTCAGTTGTTCAAACAGGTCTACTAGGTTTATGATAATATCGACTTGAGGGAAAAAGTAAGGGATTGATGGTTTAGAGTCGTGGAGGGATTGCCACTCATACTCATTGGAGTCAGTCTCAAAGGAATGTTCTTCAGATGTCTCACTTCCTTGGGTATCATTGATTGCTAAGTGTAGGTTTATTTGGGATTGTGTGGATCCCTCTTCAGCGGGCAACAACTGCGCTAATATGTTGCTTATTAGGACATGCTCATTGCTGTGCACCCGGTGCATCTGTGCTATTTGCGTGTGATTGACTTGAATGTCTTGAACCACAGGACTAGTGCTTTGTTGTCCATATCCCAAACCTCTAGTGTTTCTTTGGGTTGGTGGGATAGGAAATTCATATATGCCTTGTTGCCTTGCCCCAAGCCCGGTTGTACCATCATACCCAAACCTTTGTATCATTGTGTAACCGTTATCGTAGTTTGCCAAAGGTAAGGGTGGTCGGGCTGTCTCAGGAGTGTCTCTGTACAACCATGCATTAATGTCTTGTTCAAAAGGATTCTCTTCCGCTATATCCCCCCATCAGACAAAGGTTGTTGGGGGACATCTAAAAAGGACTGGTTGCTGAGTTTCTATTGCAATGACAGGTGGTTGCATACCATGATTTCTGGGGCTTAAAGGCTTGTGCGTGATTGTGAAGGCCTCTTCATATCTATATTCACCACATCCTTTGTCTATGATGGCAATCTTACTTTCTTTTTCCCTAACATCTTTAAGATCTATTTTTGAAATGGATGAGATGTTGGCATCTTGATGAGTGACTATCTTACCTGCTGCTCGTGTGACATCCTTGGGATTTGATTCTGAAGAGGATGGGATACTTGCATCCTGGTTTGATGGTACTTGGTTATCAATGCTGATTTGGACCACATTGCAATATTGGAAGGGATTGGGATCTCCTTCTATGATAATCTCCTCCCCTTGGTGAGGGAATTTGATGAATTAATGGTATGTTGATGGTACAACTTTCATTTTATGTATCCATGGTCTCCCTAATAACATGTTGTATCCCAATTCCAGGTCTAAAATTTGGAAGGGTGTGTTTTTGACCACAGGACCAATGCGAACAGGTAGATTAATAATACCTTTAGAGGATCTTTCCTCTTCATCATATGCTCTAATATTTATCCTTCGGGTGACATCAATGCTTGATTCAGAATAGCCTAGTTGCTTGATTAGTTTCAGAGTACAAATGTTTAAACCAGCTCCACCATCAACAAGGACTGTACGGACAACGCTTTTATGGATTTGGACAAGCAAGTGTAGAGGATCATTATGCAGGGGTTTATGCGGTGACACATCATGATCTATGAATGTGGCATGTTTGTTAGCTGCTATATGATTGACCATTGTTTGGAAGCTTTCTAGTGTTATGTCCCTTGGGAATGCTGCATTTTGAAGTGCTTGGTCAAGTGCTATTTTATGTTGCAGAGATATGCGCAAGAGGTCAAACATGGATATCTGGGCAGGTGTGCGCTTTAGCTGGTCTACTATGCTTGTTTGTGGATCAGAGTTTGCTATAGGTTTTGCTGATGTAGTAGTTGAGGATGGTACTCCTTGCAAGATGACTCTAGCACGATGCATAGTTACAGTGCAATTATTGCCTTGGTCCCTGATGGTGATTGCGGCCACATGAAAATCTGAAGGATTTAGGCAATTTATGATATTATCACTACTGGCATATGTATAGCTAACTTTATTGGTTTGTCCACTAGACCCGAAGGCTTTTCCCTTGTTGTGATCATGGAAGGTATCATTAAAAATGGTTTGATCGGTTGTGCCTTTAGCTTGAGTGTTCATCACATCAATGATCCCTGTGTCAATGAGATCTTGGATAGCATGTTTCAAACGGTAACAGTTGGCTGTTTTGTGCCCCTTGACCCGATGAAACTCACAGAAGTATTTGTCATTGTACGACCTTGGTTTGTTTTACTCTTGTTCAAAGTCTCTGATTGCTGAGAGAGTGATGGTGTTTGATTGTATCAGCTTATGTAAAGCAGATTCTATTGGGTCTCCCAATGGTGTGAAATCTCTTTGTTGGAATTGGAACCGTGGTTTGCATTGATTCTGTTGTTGATTGTTTGACACAGTGGCTGCTTGCATGGGGGGAGGTTGGTTCTAGATTTATGTTTGTTGAGTGGGCCCTGTGGGGTTTTAGTTTATCACAGGTGCGCCTTGCAATGACACCTTGGGTTGTGCATAGTTAACCGTCTTTACATCATTGACACCATCACTAGTGAAATTTTTGTTCTTGTTCCACCACTTAGCCTTTTCCATTGCATTCTTATTTGCATTCATTTGCATAGGGTCTATAAGGATTCCTCTTTTGACCAAGTTCTGCTCACACTGAACTCCTCTTTTGATGAGTTGTGAGAAGTTGGGTGCTAACTGTAGTTCTGTTGTGAATGACATATCTAGGATCAGACTGTCAACAAACATGACTATCAAGTCTTGTTTGGGCACATCATATGTCATACAGTTTTCCGTGTTCCTCCATCTCTGTAGGAATTTCACAAAGGACTCTCCATCTTTTTGTTTTATGTTGCAAAGTTTCTTGATGTTGACCTTGCGCTCGATGTTATGATGGAAATGTGTGATGAACTTTTCAGCCAATTCTCCCCAAGACTGAATGTCATGAGGTAGATGTGAGAACCATTCCATTACTAGTTCGGCTAAACTTTGTGGGAACAGCCTCATTAGATATGTCTCATCATGAGTGACTTCAACACAGCTAGCAAAGAACTCTCGTATATGCTCAATGGGGTTAGTGCTACCCCTATACTTGTCAAATTTTGGCACTGAGAAGTGGTTTGGGAATGGAGACATCTGAATCAAATGATCAAAGGGATAGGGGTATAAATCCTTTGCGGTATAGGATTTTTTTTGTCCCTGATTCTGCATATCCAATATTTGGGTTTGAAGGTTTTGTATTTGTTGCATTAACATGTCTATTTGATATTGTGGCTGATGCGTGTGGACATTCCTTTGTGCTGTGGTGGGTATGAGGCTGCGCCTCTGTGTCCCTTGAGTAGGAACATAGGATTTCACCCTAGGGGCTTGATATTGATTTCCCACAAAGTGATTTGTAACTGTTGGGACATGAGTGGCCCAAGGGGGGTTTGGAAGTGTTTGTTGTCATGACTGAAATTGGTTTTGATAATGGTGGGGTAGGTATTGCTGTTGTTGAGGTATGGTTTGAAACTGGGTTTGTTGTTGCGGAGGTTGTATGTGAGGAAACTGAAGCTGGGGTTGCTGTTATGGAGGTTGGTTATGAGGAAACTAAAGTTGGGGTTGTTGTTGCAAAGGTTGGTTATGAGGCAACTGAAGCTGGGGTTGTTGTTGCGGAGGTTGGTTATGAGGCAACTGAAGCTGGGGTTGCTGTTGCGGAGGTTGGATGAGTGTCGGAATGGGAAAAGATGTCGTTTTTGGCTGGCCTTGACTAAAAATAGGTCCTGCAGAGGTGGATCCTTGTGGGCATGAAGTGTTGATTCCAAGGTTAGTGTGGACGGATTGCAGCAGCGTTATTGTTTCAGAATAACTAGAGTTTGGGGGGATGGAAGGCATACTAGTGATCATAGGTGCACTTGGTTGCGATTTTGTCATGCCTTGAGTAGATGATGTGCTGGCTTGGGTTGGGTCATTGGTTTGATTCGACACAGTCTACATTGATGTAGGTAAAGTCAATGTTGGAAAGATCTATGACACAACTGGTAATGTCTGAGGAGTAGTGTTTTGACCTGCGAGAGGGTTTTCAGGCCATATAGTTAATACGCTGAATTCAGCGGGGAGCTTGACTCCCTTCTTTATTAGCATGGCCAAGTAACATTTAGGGTTCCTCTCTACAACAGCGTCAACCACTTTGGTGGAGTAGGCATCTTGTTCCACATCTTCAATCTCTGCTTCTGTGATGTCTTGGAAAAAAGCTTCCCCACGGGGGGCTCAATGAATAGGGTAGGACTGGTGTTCACGAAGGGATCATTCTCTCGCTCTATTTCTCAAGTGGGGAAACGGTTGATGTATGACTCATCCGGTTGAGCTCTAGCCATAGACCTTGTGTAAGGTCCTCCATGAGGTGTTTGAGACATAATGTGGTCCAGGTTTTGTAGCTAAAACAAGTGATATAAAGCAAACAAAGAAGAGGATCCTTTCTAAGACAAAGTCTGAGTTATGCTTTTGGACAAAGGTAATTCTAAGGACAAATTTTGATATAACTTGATCTCAAAGTGGTGATAAAAGATATGATTTGCCGACCTTTGTCTTGGACAAAGTCAATTTGAAAAAGATGATGTGGTTTTGATAAGATGAGATCAAGATACTTTGAGTCTGAACTTTTGAACTAACAATGTTTTTAGACAGTAATCGTTCTTTATAGAGAAAGGGTAATCTTAAATGTTTAGAGATTCACACAATGTTCTTTGCATTTTCCTGGGATAGACACTAGTTTTTGGACACCTAATGAAGAATTCTTTCAAGGTTTTTAGGTCAAAACAGGAATAATGTCTCTGGTCAAAAATAATATGGTATAATTTCACCGATTGCGGTGAAATAAAAGGTCGATTGTGGTGTTTTATCACACACAAGGCTTCATATTTGCAAGATAGTTGAAATTTTGACAACCCTAGACTTTTAACGTGTTTGACTCATTTTGACAATTTGAATATTTTGTTTTGCATTTTTCAGAAACTGATCAAAGGAACAAGCACAATAGACACTGTGTTTTGAGAAATGAAGATTGAAATTTTGTATGTTCTACAACTTTTTCAAGTTGCAATGTTATCACGAGGTCTCAACAAAGAACAATCAAATTAATCTAGGTTAAATTGGCTTCAGAATATAATGTTATAGGCCCAATGCTTGAATGTCCGTTAGCTCACACAGCAATTGTCACGCTACTAGGACATGAAGGTCCACATTGTAGGTGCCTGTGTTTTTTCCGTTTCCAGGTATTGTTGCCATGGAGTGAAGATCTCTTTCACTACACAAATACCATGGGACACATATTTTGGGGATCTTGGGGGGAAATTCTGCAACCCCTTGCACTATAATAAAATATCTATTCGGAGGTAAAATGTGTTGGCCTCTAATTAATCAAGGTTGTAGTAAGAGCTCGCGGTGTCTCTCCAATCGGTTTGTACGTGCATGACTCACTTAAGAGCCTAGTTGATCATGCTGGCTCCTTAGAGATATTCACCCAATCCAGACTATCATCAACATGCCTCGCTCGAGCTTGGCTATATAAGATGAAACTTTGGTTCACGCCTTGTTTATATACCAGTCAGAAGGATTTCCCAATTTAAGGTCGTCCTCCAAGGAAGAAGCGCTTTCCTTGGACAGGCCTTTCTAAGAAAATAAAGGTTTGTAATCTAACAGTTTGTGCAAGTGCATCCAAAACTCAAGACACGAGGTTAATTGATTAAACTCCAATTTTGAAATGTGAACTAAGCTACACCACCATACAATCACAAATGTTCAATTTTAAGCCCGAAAAGTAGGTGTTTGTTTTTCTTGTTCAATTTTAAAGCACCAAACTGAAAGATTTTTTGCCTTTGTTCAATTTTAAACCTCATGTCAATTTGAAGTCCAAATCTAAAATATGAGGTGTGATATGTCTTGCAAGCACTGTTCTTTTTAAACCCAAATCTACAAATGAATTCCTTTTAGTTTATGTTTTTTAAACAAGTTAGTACCAAAAAAGATTATTTGCAAAAAAAATGAGAACTTTGAAGAAAATGAAATGGTGGTTACCAAAACTTACCCTCCTTTGTCCTTGATGACTTTGATCCAATCCTGCACATAAACCACAAAGAATGTCAATCAAAAAGTAGATGGGCAGAAGGCTTGGATTTGATATTTGCAATACTTGTTGGGATTGCGGCAATCTTCCTGCAACTGCGGTAAACTTCTGTCGATTGCGGTAATAAACTTTCAACTGCGGCAAAGTGTTATCGATTGCGGTAATTAAGTTTCAAATGCGGTAAGATGCTATCGATTGCGGCATGGATCGGACAAATGCGGATGAATTATTATGATTGCGGTAAAATCCTTGTGATTGCAGAAAAATACCAGAAGTCAAAGACAAGAAAATGGCCAAAATAACTACGAAAGCCTGCAATCAATTGCGATATTAAACCAGTCGATTGTGGCACAGTTTTGGCAATTGCGGCAAAATTCCAGCAACTGCGAAATAATACAAATATCAAAGAAAAGTGATATTTTCAAATTTGCGATCGTATGGCCGTGGTTGATCTATTCATTTATTCATCTGCAAGAGATATTTAGGTTGTTTCTTCATGTCAGGTTCACCAAAATGTATGCCTCTCTCTCTGGTTTTCCACAGCTTTCCAAGGGCAGGGGTTAGTAGCAAAGGTTCACAAGTGAATGCAAATCAAGTACGCAATAACTACTAAACGAATAACAGAAACATGAGCACTAAAATATACAAACAAGAGAAAGGAAGACAAACGAATACAAACCCCTCAATGCTTGAAGCTTCTATTATTTCTCTCTACTCCTTCTGAAACGCTGTTCTTGATGCTCAGTATTGGCGGGGCAGCGTTTATGACTTGAGAAGCGTCGAGAATTTGAAAATTGAAATGTGTGTGTGTGATCGCAAGACAGCTTGAATGTTGGGTGATACCACAATAGTGGGTTACACTTTTTTGCCTAAACGGATATTGAACTTTACATTTTGAGAAAAACTTTCACATTCAGATGCATATTGTCATTAAACTGTTTGAAATCAGAAGACAAAGTAAACTAGAGTCTTTTAGGATTTTTTGTCTAAATTCTAAATATATTTTTTTAATTTTTTTTTGAATTAATTTTAATGGTTTTTTTTTTCTCCCACTAAAACTGCTATGTTGCTGAAAACATCTTTTTCAAAAAGGTACAATAACTTCGTACAACATAACTTTTTTTCTAAGATAAATATCAATGTGCTTCTTTTTAATTTGGTTTTGTAACATCCATACAGAGGGCATGCAATTGGTTTGATGATATTATCATGATTATTGAATATTTTATGAACATTTGAAGTAGAGTCAACTGTAATTTTGACATACCTTGACTGCGTAACTGATAACTTGTTGTGTATTTATCAAAATTCAAATTTATTTTTTTGATAGAAAGAAGACTCAAAATCGGAGGGCACTGTTATTTTTCAAAAAAAAATTTGTATTTTCTACTATTTTTCATTGAATGTCAAACCTGGAAGTTTATATTTGATAAAAAACCTACATCTGATGCACGTCAAAAAACATAGACCTAATTAATTCAAAATTTGTCAAATCTATATTCGTTAGAAATCTTGTTCAGAGTACTTGTGCGATGAAAAAGGAGGTGTCCCTATTCTTTCATTTGAGCCCCGCGCTTGAGCCCTGAAGCCATGAAAACTGTAGATTTATGTTAGCCTTTACAGATAGCCTCAATTTTGGGGGTTTCGATAGAAAGTACTTTCGATCGAAACTAATTAGTTTCGATCGAAAGTAATTTCTATCGAAAGTACTGTCTTCATTTAACATGCATATGGGTCAAAATCCCACTAAAATCTTTACTAAATTAGTTTTGATCGAAACTAACTTAGTTTCGATCGAAACTAGGTTAGTTTCGATAGAAACTAAGCAAAAAAGGTTGTTTCGATCGAAACTATTAATGTTTCGATCGAAACAATTAGGTACTTTCTATTGAAAGTATCTGACTAAATCCTCCCACCTCACGGATTCGTGAGGAATTTCTTCCTCTGAAAAAGTGTAACCCACTATTGTGGGATCACCCTGCTAGAACCAAACTGACATAGTAATGGTGCATGAGAGCTTGAAATCCTGGATCCTTCAAATGGTTATGAAGGGTTTATTATATAGGATTTGGTGATGAAATGAATGGTTGAGATCGATCCCAGAGATGGGAAGATGAACGGTTGAGATCAAAAGCAACAGGAGAGATCCTCAGTAAACTCCACCTCTTTATTTGGTTAAGAGGAGATAGAGTTTGGTTAACTGAGGAGCTAATTATGAGTTACCTTTTTGAACTGAAGAGGT
>MU225011.1:758567-769174 GCA_018584345.1 Thuja plicata | reverse complement strand
CCTCAGTAAACTCCACCTCTTTATTTGGTTAAGAGGAGATAGAGTTTGGTTAACTGAGGAACTAATTATGAGTTACCTTTTTGAACTGAAGAGGTGGGTGAAGTTACCCATGTGGACTGGAGAGATGTGTGGAGTAACCCATGTGGAGTAACTCTTCCTAGGCCTCATTCTCCTTGTCAAAATCATCAAACTCTTCCTCCTCTCCATTTGAACTAGAAGCCATGATTATGGAAACATTCTCCATCTCAGAATCTTCCTCCTCATTGCTAGCATTAGAAATAGATTCCTTCTTACAAGTACTTGACCCTCCTTTCCTCAAATTTCCCTTAATGTTACCCTCTTCTTTCCTTTATCCTTTTCCCAGAACCCCGGTCTTGTTCAGGAGGTCAAGAACATTATCCCTTATATGCTCAAATATAAGTAAAATGAGGCCCTCATGCAACATGGGATTCTTATCCTTCTTCATGTTCTTAACCATATCTGTTTATCTAAAATGGTTCAAAGGCACAAAATGGTGCAACTAAGTCCTAGTAAAATGCACATCCATAGTAACATATTCCATATCAAGATCAAAAAATTTCTCCAAACCTCCTTAATTTTGTTAACATCATAGAAACCATTCATCTTAGCATCAATAACTTTACCTTTCTCTTCAAATTTTGGAAACCTTTTTTCTACCATATCCAAAACCTTAGGATTTTTGTATAAATTCATACCCTTATTGAGAATTCCAGTGGCATTTTCAATGATTTCAATCGTGAGATCCACCTTCTTTCCATCAATAGTAATAGAATTGTTCTTCCATCCATCAATAAACTTATGCGTGATGGTTGTATCATACCCATGGAGCTTCTCCAGGTAGGGAGTTAAGCCCCCTTTCCTTAGCTTCCTCCACACCATGGATTTCCTCTTTACCTTCAAGTAGTTATTAGGCTCTTCCCTTTTTGGATCCCCTCCCATCCTTCTCATTTTCAAAGAAACAACGCTCTTCAAAATCTCAGAGAGAAAAATGCCCAAATAATCACCTTCAGTATAATGAACAAAGACACAAACAACTGCCCATAAAACATGTGTTGAGAAAGTATTATTATTTATACTGCTATCACCCCATCCTATTCAATCACTACCTATATAGGTCGTATTCCTCGATCTATTAACCATAATTAATAGGTAACTTGCCTTCTTTGCTAGTGATTTTATTATAATTAATATTGGCTTTGGTTTCATCATTAAGATCCTTGTAATCCTCCCAGATTGTGATGTTATTAGATTTAACTCTGTGGTGTGCCAAGCTATCTTCTACATTGTTACATTCTCTATAAGAATGTGATATGTGGACCTTAAAAGTAATTAATAATAGTTTAGGCCTTTTCAATCGAATTCTCTATAGTCCATGAGGGGGAAAAATCACCTCTAAGTCATTTAATTATATTCATAGAATCCCCTCTGATCCAAATATTTTTGCAGTCTAATTTTTTGGCTAGGGTTAGAGAATACAAATCCCCAAGGGATTCAACCACATGGTTAGTTTGAGACCCCAAGGGGACTGAGATAGCAGCCAAAAATTTTCCTCTATAGTCTTTGATGACCCCACTGCTCCCCGTAGGACTAGGATTTCCTTTAGTTGCACCATAAAAATTAATTTTGACCCATCCATTAGGAGGGGAGGTCTAGACACAATTTTCCCACTTTTTGTTTTTCAACTTAGTTTCATTTAAGTTTTGAAAATCCACCATATTATGGTTATTGTCCCCATTTTGGATGAATTTGGTTGCCAAATTTTCATAAATCCCCCTAACAATATTTGCAGACACCGCAAAGGGATGGGACTGCTTCTCTCTAAATATTCTATTGTTTCTCCCCTTCCA
This sequence comes from Thuja plicata, assembly GCA_018584345.1. Lineage (NCBI taxonomy): Eukaryota > Viridiplantae > Streptophyta > Pinopsida > Cupressales > Cupressaceae > Thuja > Thuja plicata. The sequence continues at coordinate 767,306 of MU225011.1, read as the reverse complement.
AAAATTTCATGCCACATGAGGGTCCACCATATTCCAAGCACAAAAAATTTCTCATTTGAACTCAGACATATCCACTGCTGAAAGAAATCCTAGAGAGAGAGAAAGGGAAAACCTAGCTAATATTCTATTTTTGTTGGAGAAGAGACCAGACCTGTTGAGAAAGGGGTAGTGCAAGAAGAGGTGACTAGAATTCTCTTCATTTGAACAACACAAGAAACATCTATTAGGAAGGTAGAAACCCATTTTAATAAGATTATCCACAGTAAGAACCTTTTTTTGAATAAAAATACTAAAAAAGATCTTAATTTTAGGGGTTAGAATATTGTTCCAAGATTTTGACCAGAAAGGCTTGATGGAAGGAATATTAAATTGTAGAGTACAAGTAGTAGCCAATGAGAACTGACTAGAAGGAATTTTCCCCAACATAATGATGTCTTCCATTTCATCACAAATTTGTTGGGTTAACAGAGCTTTACTTATCATGAATAAAGAGTTACTAACAAGATTCATATCCACCTAGCCAATGCCCGACCAATAATCTTCCACTTTTTTGCCATATTGGTCTTTACATATTTCCACCACATTGTGAATATCATGGATAGTACAAAGAGTTTTATCCATAATAAAAATGCCTTCCCAGGATTAATCTTCTTATCATTCCCTAATCTCCATCTTTTCCCTTTACCAACAATCTCTCTACCTTTATTTATATTGTTCTAGATCTCAAAGCCAACAACACTTTCCTCACTAATAAGGTAATGATCTAAGGAGGGAAGATCATAAATATTTTTTTGTTTACATATCATATTCCATTATTTATTATTTCCATTTAATCTCCAAGCTTGCTTTTCCAGAAGAGCTTTGTTGATAACCCTAATAGGTCTCAAACCTAAGCCCCCTATTTTTTTAAGTTTGCACACCTTATCCCACACCACCAATGGGATATGATTCCTCTCCTCATATCCACACTAGAGAAACCTCTTATGGATACTTTGGATTTCCTCAACATACTTTTCTAGGATCTTGAAAAGGATTAGAGCATAAATGACTAGAAATTGGAGAGTAGATTTAAGCAAAGTAACTTTACTACCTTGAGACAGGAGCACCCCTTCTTAACCAACCAATTTTATGTTAAATCTATCAATAAGATAATTCCAAAAAGAATCAGGAACTTTCATACCAAGAGAGAGCCCCAGATAGGAGGAAGGGAACCTATTGACATTACAACCAGGGATTTTTTAGTGGTGATTCTTCACCAATTGGCGAATATGTCTTGTCGGGCGTATAGAAATTGGTGAAAAAATACGTAGTATACTAGTTGATCAGTTTGCCCTAATTTTATAAAAGACCCATATAGTGGTCAGGTTGTTCACCACTATTTGCATGTAATTTCACTATGGTAGTGGGGGTGTTCGCCCATTTATCTATTGTATATTTACTATTATTCACCACGGATTAAGGAAGGGGTATTTATCAAGGATAACCATTCGCCAAAGGCCCATTGTCCCAAATGAAATTTTTATTTGTACTAGTACCCAATTTGCCATGCATCATAATTAACCGTGTCCCAAATTCCTACCCTATTCACCTAGTCAATTACTTTAAATTACGTAGGGTTCACCGAATATTAGTTATCATATGCAATTGTCGGCCCCTTCACCAAAATTTGAAATAAGAATTTGTATATAAAGATAGTTTCAAGAGATTTAATAGACCAATAATAGGCCCAAAATTCACCTTTGGTTGTTGATATGTTATAATCCAATAGACGTGTGAGTTTGTGACATCATAGTGGTGGGACCCGATGCAACTTCAACATCAAATCATAACTATTGGATTAAGAGAGATGAACGGTGGAAGGTGCATTTCAGACAGAATGTGGTGAGATAACTCTCTTACTTAAAAATCTCTCTGGAATCATCACATGTGTCATTCTTTGAGAATGAAAACTGGGAGAATGAAAATTTAATAATTATTTCCAATTATTAAATCGCCATACCAACTATACAACTATTGTATTAAATCGCCAAGTTTATATGTATTTTTGAAAAACATTCACCATGACAAATAAATTAATTAAAATATTTGGAAAATAATTTTGCCAATTAAATTAATAACTTTCAATATAAAGAAGTCTTATTCGCCAATTAAATTAATAATTTTCCTATTAAAAACATTTTTTGTCGCCATATTTTTATAAAAATAGTATACATTTTTAAAAAATTTGCCACCAAATATCCATAATTTGAAACACAATTCACCATCAATATTAAAAACTTTCCCTCCAAAAAACATGTGATTCGCCACGATTTTATACTTTTTGGGAGGGGGGGTTCTTAAAGTTATCCCTAATTACAACCCATAATTTGGGATATTCTTTTGTCTAATCTATGGGGTGTTAATAAAAAACAAAGAACTCTTATTCCAATTGATTAATTGACCAATGTCTCTGGTATAAGTATTGAGAGCTTCTTTCATAGATCTATCTTCCATCAAATTAGAAGACCCCATAGTAATAGTATCATCAACAAATTGGGCAAGCGAGCAAACTAAATTAGTAGAAGAAGGCAGAAAACCCTGGATGGCTCCCTCCAAAACTAACTTATGCATGTATCTACCCAAGCATTCATACATGATTAGAAAAATAATGGGAGAAATTGGGTCTCCCTGCCTTAATCCTCTAGAATTTTTTTAAAAAATTGAAGTAGATCCATTAATAATGAAAGCAAAGGAGGCAGTAGAAATTAGATGGAAAATTAATTAGATAATTCTATTCGTAAAACTAAAATTCTTCAAAAATTTACACAGGAAGCTCCAATTGACTCGAATTGTTATTGTAAGTTTGAATTTTAAAATAAACTGTTTCTTGGAGATAAATATTAAAGACAAAAAGAATTTTATTTTAGCCTATTGAAATACCTTGCATCTTAAAGCTAGATGATGAGGCAAATTTAAGGCCTATCTGGTTTATAATTTCACATGTTTTTATGCTTAGGACTTGAGAACTTCATGATTTTTTCATAAGACTTCTTCAGACTGCTTATACTTATATTTCAAAACTGGTGTGTGTGTGTGTGTGTGTGTGTGTGTGTGTGTGCGCAAGCATTTTAATTTTATAAATATGCTATCTATATGTTACATGGTTATATGGAATGAAATCTTGTATCTTTTCATCCTGCATTAAGATGGGTGGTTTTTCCTATAGCCATGTGATAAGAGAAAGCTAATGAAGAAAAATTATTTGGATTCTATCTTGGATATGTGTGTAGGCTAATCTCTTGTAGGGAATGGCAAGTTGGCGGGCAAAGAAGAATTCAAAATCAAAGGACAAAGTGGTGCCATAAAGAGAATATTTGTTTTGGGACTCATGATGTTTCCACCACTATCAGTCGATAGTGGTCTCTATTGTAGACTAGGTCAATATGGATTAACAACCATTATGGACAAAATCCAGCAGTGGCACATTCCTAGATTCATGTGCAATTGAATACAACTTGTTCTTGCATTTAATGATGTTGATCATGTATCTTAAAGATTGTCATATCCCTGACGTTGGGGAATCCTAGTTGCAAGGAGGTTTGTTTTAAAGTTGTTGTTAAATAAGCTAACTTTTTGATTCCTTAGTTAGTTTTTATGGGAATCCTTTTATAATCCAGCAATAGAGAAAAATACAATCTTGTTGCTACATTTTGTATCTATATTTTATGAATGAATAAATGAGATCTTCAGTTCTTAATCTCTTAGTTTTGTTTCATTCAATCTTTCCTGGGCGCCCACATGGGAGGTAAACTTAGTTCATAGTTCAGTAGGAGTTATTCTTAAGTTCATTTGAAGTATTTAGGACTCTATTGCTCCTACAACCATTTGGTAACAGAATTGTTGGTTGTTCCTACAGCATAAGCAAGTAGTTAGTTTGTTGTCATAGAATGTTCTCAAAGCTTTAAATTAAACTGTTGATTCCATTTCCTAGTTTAGTATCTCTTTCAGCATTTTCATTGCATAAGTGGTAATGAAACCTCAGATGGATTAGAGAATATAATTTTTTGATACCGTTTCAAGCTTACGTCCTTGGTCGATAATTCAATCAGTTCAGTATGTTATTTCTAGTATGATAACTACCATTGTCTTGTTGCAAAGTCACTATAAGAAGGATGTCCAATCCTTAGTTACAAGGGTATTATACTGACCACTCATTTTTAGCGCTACTACCAGGGATGGTGTCAATCTAATCTAGACCAGAGTCATTATCTTAGTTTTAAGTTCTGCATTATTGTATATGCATAGAAGAAGAGATCATCTTGGGAGATTCCTTCATCACAATAATCAGGTTGAACCTTTTGATATCTTTAACCCTGAGCTTGAGGAACCCCAAGTTGTGAATGTAGAAATTGAAGAACCATTTGAAAACCCATTTGTTGACGGACACAAATAGCTACCTTCACCCTCATCATTTGATAGGTCCCTACATTTGAACAAACTTTTTGTTGAACCTGAATATTGGCCCCAACAACCAAGCCCTCCTCAAAGGATGGCTCAACATACCTTTCCTTTCCCCATTCCTCCTGAGTAGGGTAACCAAAATCTAAAAAATGTACCAGCATCTGTGATGACATGTAACTGATTGAATTTTTGATAATGTTAAGTTGAAGATGATGCAAAACATTAAACCAGTTAATGGTTTGTATTGTCATTGATGTCAACTTGATATCGTCTATATGGTCATGTACATAATGCCAAAGACATCAAAGAATCAATGGAATAGAGGTTATACTTTCAACAATGCATAAAAGTCAAGTATTCACTAAATGATAGACCACAATAACGGAGTGCACACCATCAGTAAAGACAAAGATAAAGTCACAGTGATGCCTGACGAAGTAGAATCACACAGGATGCTCGACGAGCAATATCAAATGATACCCGATGGACGGAGATCCTAAAGCTAACTAAAGTTACACCGACAGAACTGGCAATTGTCACCGATGACGAACTATAGAATTGATCGACAGAATAGAGAGATCAGAAAATGACAAAATATCTAGCTGGAAGAGCTTAAAGATAGCCTTAATTGATTGTTTTATTTTTTTTATTTGTTTTATTTGACCACAGTTAAGTAATTGATTTAAAGAAGATTTATACAATTGGCAAGAAGATAACTATGAGATAAATCAGGAGTTAAAGCCGTAAATCAATTTGGTTGGATTGTTTTTCACACCAAGAATCAAGAATCGAGAATTAAGGAAGATCATCTCTATATAAGAGACAAGCATAATTAATTTCTGTAAGAAATCAGATACAAGGGGGAGTGAATTGATAGAAGATGTTGAAGAGAAACTGATGAAGGATAAACTTCATACAGTCCTAATCAATCAAGCTAAGGGAGAGCTAAATAATTCTGTAGACACTGATGAATAGTGAAGCACAACATCACAGAGCAGAATGTGTGAAGTACAAATAAATTGAATTGATGCATTGATCAGAGAGGTATTGTACATAAATAGAGTTGAATATCTGCAATTCAAAGTTGCATTAGAAACAGGTCATTGTGTTTCATTTTAACCATTGAAGCATTAAGTCTCTTAACATAGCAGGACTTAACCATCTTCTATAATTGAGGTATATCCTAATAGATTACCAAAAAGGTTGATTCATGATAGTATCATTGGTCTTACCTAAAGCCTATTAATAGTCTAATAAGGAGGCTGATTCAATGATGGTAGTAAGATTAGCATAAAGCCTATTGACAATCTAAAGACTGATTCAAGGATGGTAGTGTAGATGCCAGATACTAAGTGACAACCTATGTATAAAAATCCTCTAACAAGGTCGCACTTAATCATGTGTTTGTAACCTTTAACAGGGTTGGCTCCTAATAGGGCTCACTTCAGAAGAGTGAAAATTTGGGTTACCGGTCCCAGTGGTTTTTCCCTTTACAGGGTTTCCATGTTAAACTCCTTGTGTTATGTGTGTATGGTTTATTCCTTTATTGTTTTACATTTCACATATGCATTTCTGGATTGATTGGTATACTCTGCATATTTACTGAGTATCAGTAAATAAGTTTTACTGCTTATCAGTAATCAAGGAGAATAAGGAAAGACAAGGTAAACTGATAGACAGTTATTTATTTCAAGTATTTCAAGGCATACATCTTGTAGGGACTTAATAATCTGAGGAGTATTGATTGGTGGATTAAAGTTTTAAAAGATAAAGAATTGAGGCCACTGATTCACCCCCCCCTCAGTTATTACTAACAATTGGTATTAGAGCTTGTGTGCTTAGAAGAAAGGTCTCAAGACCTAAGTAAAGATCACAAGATGAACAGATGAGATGTGCCCAAGTTGAAGAAAGACAACTTTGCTTCATGGCAAAGAAGAATCAAACTCTACTTATCGGGTATTGGCAATGATATTACTCAATGCTTAGATACTGAATATGTGTTGCCTACAAGACTATTGACAATGGATCAATTAAGAGTAAAGCATGAACATAACTGCATAGTTATAGAGATTTCTTCCTCACTCTCTGATGCTGAATTTGAGGATGTCAAAGATTTGAAAAATGCAAAGACAATGTGGGATAAGCTAAAACTTGTACATGGATGTGATGCAAATGTTCTAAGAGCCAAATAAGAAATCCTTAGAGGAAAGTTTGATGATCTCAGAATGAAAGAAGGTGAAAACATCACTCAGTATAGCACAAGAATAAAATAAGTAGTCAATGCCATTTGAGGCGTTGGAGGTACACATGAAGAGGAGACAGTGGTAAGTAAAATCTTAAGAACCTTATTTCCTATATATGCTATTAGAGTCTCTGCTATTGAAGAAATGAGAGCAGTAGCAAACAATACAGTCACTCTTGATAGCCAAATTGGTAGACTGATTTCATTTGAGATGATTAATTTTGATAATAGTGTCTTACCAAGTTTGGAGTCTGCATTTAAGTATTCTATGAGAATAAGCAAATCTAGTTAAAGACACTCATCTAAAAGAGACAGTGAAAGAGAAAGTGAAGAAGAAGATCTAGATGAAATTGAAGCACTCATGGCGAGAAGAATGCAAAGAGGCAAAGGTAAATACAAAGGCAAGTTACCACTTGTATGTTTCAATTGTAAAGAGATTGGACACTTTGCTTCTAGATGTCCTAACAAAAGAAAAGATGACAGAAGTGATAACAGATCTTTTGAGAAGAAATCTGATAGAGGTGATAAAGATTGCAGAGGTTACTGATGATCAGAAAAAAATGATACTCAAGATTACAAGGATAAAGGAAAGAAGGCTAGCTATCTAGCTACTTGCAAAGATGAAGATACTGACACTGAACCAGATGATGATATGGAAATAGTATTTGTAGCTATGAAGGATGATTCAGATGAAGATGAAAGGTATGAAGAAACTACACTCATATCTATGATTAGTAAAAATGATATATGGATTATAGATAGTGGCTACACTCACCATATGACCGGTGACAAAGAAAATTTTAATACTTTTGAATACTATTTAGGTGGTACAGTAATAATGGGAAATGATACACCTTGTCAAATTGAAGGTAAAGGAACGGTAATGCTAAATAACATGATTAAATGTGAAAATGCTTATTGGGTAAAAGGATTGAATTATAATCTGTTGAGTGTTTCTCAGCTGAATAATTTAGGTCATGGAGTAGAATTTGAAAACAAGAAGGCAAAGATCTTCAATGAATCAAGAACACTGATTGGTACCGATGAATAGACCAAAGGTAACTTATTCTATCTGAATGATACTAACCCCACTTGCTTGATGAATAGGAATGAAGACATATGGTTATGGCACAAAAGACTGTGTCATGTGAACTTTGATAACATGATGAAAATAAGTAGGAAATGAAGTGTAAGAGTTTTACCGACGATGACAAAGCCAGACAACATCATGTGCAAAAATTGTCAAAAAGGTAAAATGACAAAGCCCAGTTTCAAAAGCAAAACCCATACATCTGATGATATTCTAGAATTAGTTCATACTGATTTATGTGGACCAATGAGGACAAAGAGCTATTATGGAGATAGATATTTTATTCTCTTTGTTGATGATTATTCTAGAATGATGATAGTCATGCTTGTAAAAGAAAAATCTGAAGCATTCAAGATGTTTAAATGGTACGAGGCTATGGTAGAAAAATAGAGTGGTAAGGATCTAAAATGTTTAAGATCAGATAGGGGAGGAGAATTTATATCAGATGAATTCACTAATTTCTGTAATGATCATGGTATAAAAGGATAGGATTCTACACCAAGAACACCACAACAAGCTAGGATTACTAAAAGAAGGAACAAATCAATAATTGATTGTGCAAGAACACTGATGATAGAGAAGGACATCACTCAGATCTTCTGGAGGGAAGTTGTTAGCACTGCTGTCTATACACTTAATAGAGTATAATTGAAAAAGGACTCAAAGAATACTCCTTATGAGCTATGGTATGGTAAAACACCTAATGTAAGTTACTTCAAAATATTTGGCAGTCAATGCTATGTCTTAAAAGATAATAGAAATGGAAATCTTGATGCCAAAAGTGATGAAGGTATTTTTCTGGGGTATTCTACCAAAAGAAAAGCTTTTAAATGTCTACTTAAGGCTTCTAACAAAATAGTTGAAAGTGCAAATGTGAAGATTGATGAATTTGCAGAAAAGAATGAGCTGGAAAGCACAAAAGAACTAGAGGACTACAACAAGTTTGTATACTATGAAGAACCCATAA
>MU225011.1:707190-744023 GCA_018584345.1 Thuja plicata | reverse complement strand
CTGATTCACCCCCCCCCCCTCTCAGTTATTACTAACACTCCGCACTTCCCAAATTTTATGGCCTTATTAATGAAGACCCAGAGACCTTCCTCTTTGATTTTGATATCTTCTGTAGGAGTTATGACTATAAAACTGATGCCCATAAGCTGAAATTGTTTCCCTTAATTGTTGACATTAAGTTTTTCCATTAGTATAATTAAGTGAAAAACATGATAAAGGTCATCGGTATAGACATAACCAAAGGACAACACACTACATACCCGACAAGATGACAATACATGTCATGAAAAATGTAAGTATAGAATTTGCTTGGAGAACATTGTCATAGTATTGAATCAATGACAAAGCATAAAGGACATTACCGAAGAAACATTTTTTGAAGCATCACCGACAGACTAAATGGACGATATAGTTTTGTGAACATAACTGATAGAGTAGAAAAGGAAAGGAACTTGAAGAACAATTCAAAAGGGACACCGACAGAGAAAAATCCTGACAAAGAAAAGAATGAAAGAAAACTGATAGACTGACAGAGCAACCTGACCATTAGAACCAATAGTTAATTACAAAACCCACAAATAGTGGATCTGACTTTCCACATCAGATAAAACATTGTAATTCTATTTATAGAGTTTTAATTTTTTTTAAATCATTACTTTAGGGTCAAGAAAGTATATTGTAAATGTTTTAAAGCATCCTAATGGATCTAAAACATAACTAACTAAAGATCAAGGTCAAGTTGTAAACCTTGGATCTAGAGTTAACTTGTAAAGCATGAATCAAGAATAGACCTAGAAACTAGTATATATAGATGTTCAATCATTATAATAGAATATAGTTAAAGAATGATTGTAGCCATGGAGAGCATCTAAGAAGAATAAGTGAATTCATGCAAAGTTTAGAAAAAGATCATATCAGTTCTCAAGAACACAGAGAACACTACCGAGGAGCAGAGATAAGGTAGAGGAATCAGAGATTTACCTCATAAGCCTAGTAGTTTAGGAGTATCAACGATAGAACTATCCAATCTTCTATCTGATTTCAAGTAGGACATCATTAATGATGTGGCTACTAAGTTGGACAACATGTAGGAAAGAAGGAAGAAGGAAGATGTTGATGCTATGTTGGCTAAATATTGTCTGTATTGTCAAGAAAGGAAGAGAAACTGCAATTGCAAGTCTATTGCAAGTTTAGAGTCTCACTTGATGCCTACCAAATTCAAATTTGTTGATGAAAATGGAGAAGTGCTCTATGTTTCACAACGTAGGCCATGGGCCCAAAGACCAAGTATGCCACAAGACCCTCTCCAAAATTATAGTAATAATAGTCAATGGAAAAAATTTTAGAATATGGGTCCCCAAGGATTTAGTGGGCATAATAATTGGCAATAACCTCAGCAAGGTTGGCAGCAACCTCAGCAGGTTTGGAAACAACCCAATTAGTCTAACCAAACCAATTAGTAGGATTTAATGCCTCCACCTCAAAAGAAATCTATAATTCCTCCTCCTACAGCCAATAGAAATCTGCCTAAGCAAACCCATCTACCAGCATAGCCTAATCCTAATCCTAATAACAAGCCACCAGCTCAACAGCAAAGCTATGTCATCACTTTGAATGATATCCATCTAAGGTTAGGAACCACTCTTGCTTCTCCTCAAACACCTATAATAATAGAATTTGAAGAGTCCCCTTCTAAGAATGTGGATGTGCCAAATCCACAAACCTCTCCTGTAGTTAAAGAACCCCCATTTCCTCAAAGGTTAGTAGACCAAGATGAGCCCATAGTGAACCAAGCAGTAGCCGATTTTCTCAACCAACTGAAGCATATGATAGTAAAAATACCATTACTTGATGTTATCAAAGAATTTCCTATTTATACTAATGCCATCAGAGAAGTTTGCATCAAAAAACCTCGGAGAAAGAAGAACTATCCTAAAACTATTCATTTCATAGGGAAGTTGTCTGATCTTATATTGGAAAAGTTAACTATTCCCAAATATTCTGACCCAGGGAGTCCTATAGTTACTATCACCATTCATGGAATGCAAGTTCAAAATGCCTTAGTTGATTTGAGTGCATCTATAAATGTCATGACCAAAGAGGTATTGTCTCAATTGAATATTATTGGTCTCAGAGATACACCAACCATCCTGCAACTTGTCGATAGTTCTACTATCAAACTAGATAGGATGATAGAGGATGTCATAGTTACATTGCACTCTTGGGAGTATCCAGTAGATTTTGTTGTCCTCTCACCTAAAGCCAATATGGAGGGTATCCTCTAATCCTAGGGAGACCATGGTTAGCCATTTTTGATGCCTTCATAGCTTGTAGGTCACGGAAGATGACAATATCTAATGGTATCCATACTAAGAACTTGACTATATATTCCACTGCTCAACCCATGTTGCAAGATGATGATGTAGTATGGACAGAATTAGAATATGTTAAATTAGAAGCCAACTCAATCCATCATCTCATGATGATAGGTAGAGATCCATTTGTAGCCTAGAGGGAAGATGATGAGATAATTTCATCCATTGTCACAAATGAATATGGCATAGATTCTCAGTTGTGTTCACAACCAGACTGTATCTTGGAAACTATTCTGCCATCTCCAAATGCACCTCCATACTCACCATCCTCCCACTTTATTCATTCATTATTACCACATGAGATGTATTCTCCTCCATTTTCTCAGATATCCATGTTGGATAAGGTAATTAAAATTGAAGTTAGTCCAGGGAAAGAGTTGAATGTCAACAATGCCTTGTCACTACCACACCATAAAGATATCCTATAGTTACTATAGGAAAATTAGTAGGCATTTACCTGGGATTATAAAGACATGAGGGGGTTGGATCCTAAAATTTGTACTCATTGGATCTACATCAACCCAGAATATAAACCTGTAAGGAAGCCTCAGAGGAGAGTTAATCCTATCTTAAGAGACATAGTCAAGACTGAGCTTCAAAAGTTGTTAAACGCTGGTTTCATCTACCCCATCTCTGATAGCCAATAGGTTTCACCCTTATTTATAGTACCCATAAAAGGGGGTAAATGGATATTTTTTGTGGACTATAGGGAACTAAATACAACCACTAAGAAGGACCATTTTCCATTACCATTTATAGACCAAGTCCTTGATAATTTAGATGGAAAGAAATATTTCTCTTTCCTAGATGGGTTTAGTGGCTACAATCAAATCAAAATAGCTCCAAAGGACCAGGAGAAAACCACCTTTACATTTCCATCAGGAACCTTTGCATACTTTGTCTTACCTTTTGGCTTGTGCAATGCTTTAGCCACTTTCCAATGAGCTGTCATAAGTATCTTTTCAGAAATATCTGCTGACTGTATGGAAATTTACATGGATGACTTTACTGCCTATGGGAACACTTTTGGAAAAGCTAAAGACAATCTGGAAAAAGCACTCAGGAGATGTCAGGACTATAATCTTTCTCTAAACAGTGAGAAATGCTTCATGGTGATGGAGGAAAGTGTTGTTTTAGGACATTTCATCTCCTCACATGGCATTTAGGTAGATCCAACAAAGATTATAGTAATCAGCACCCTATCGACACTGGAAAAGCAAAAGGATGCTAGGAGTTTTCTCAGGCATGCCAGATATTATAGGAGGTTTATTAAGGATCTCGGTCAAATTGCAGCACGCCTTTATAACTTGTTGAAAAAGGATTCTGAATTATCCTAGAATTTTGAGTGTGGCAAGTCCTTCCTGCAACTTAAGGATGTTCTCACAACAACACCAGTATTGAGAGGTCCATATTGGGGATTTCCATTCCATATTCACACAGATGCCTCCAACTATGCCATCGTAGTAGTAGTTGGACAGAAAGTAGATGCAGTACAAAATGCCATTTATTTCATCAGTAAGAACATGCAAGGAGAAGAATTCAATTACAATGTGACAAGGAAGGAATTGATTGCAGTAATCTATGCACTAAATAAGTTCAGGCATTATATTACAGGTTATGAGATATTTGTCCATACTAACCATTTAGCTACCAAGTACCAAATGAATAAGTCCACCATAATAGGGAGGTTGGCTCGATGGTTTCTACTGATGTAGGAGTTTGATATTACTATTGTGGACAAGATGGGGAAAGCCAATGTAGTGACTAACTTTCTCCCCCGCTTGCATGTTCCTAATGATCCTGTAGCCATTGATGATAGTTTTCTAGATGAGCATATTTTCTTGTTATCAACACAAAACCCATGATATGCTAACATTGCAAACTATCTCACCACAAGTAGGACACCAGCTCACTTCTCCTTCAAAGAATGGAAATTGCTAGTTGAGAAAAGTTTTAACTTTTCTTGGATTGCTGGATTCATGTTTTACACTGGTCCAGATTAGATTATGTGAAGATGCATCAGAGAAGATGAAACTTATGATATCCTTTGGGCATGTCATGACGATCCATGTGGTGGCCACTTTGTAGCACAGAGAACAACATTTAAAATTTTGACCACTGGATACTATTGGCCAACTCTCCACAAGGATATAGTTAAGTATGCCAATAAATTAATGTGATCGGTGCCAACAAATGGGATGGCCTACTACAACTGATGAGATGCCCTTGTAGCCTCAGGTAGTTGTGACACCTTTTGACAAGTGGTGAATTGACTTTGTGGGACCAATTTAACCTTCTTCTCAAGGTAAGTCTTATATTTTGGTCTGCACCGATTATGTCACCAAGTGGGCCGAGGCTAAACCTATGAAGCATCCTAGGGATAATAATGTTTCCAAATTCTTATATGAATTCATTTTTACAAGATTTTTTGTCCTTAGGGAGTTAGTTTTTTATCAAAGAGCTCAATTTACTTCCACCTCATAGCTACTTTAATGGAATAGTATAAGATTCAACATGGAAAGTCATCTCCTTACCATCCGCAAGAAAATGGCCAAGTAGAGGTCACCAATTGGGAACTGGAAGCCATCCTTACCAAGATATTCTATGTTCACAAGAAATATTGGGCAAACAAGCTTCCTGAAGCACTCTGCACTTATAGGACTACTTGTAAAACTACTACAGGATTCACCCCATTTCAGTTAATTTATGGTAAGTCTACTATGATGCCAGTAGAATTCAAGCATAAAACCTTAAGGACAACATTGGAACTCAATCTGGACCTTACTAAAGCCCAAAAGGAGCGCATACTCAACCTGAATAGTCTTGATGAGTGGAGGAAATATGCTTTGTCTAACACAAATGTGGTGTAGCAACAACTAAAGTAGTGGCATGATAAATTTATAAGACATTTGTAGTTGGTGACTGGGCCCTCCTATATGATTCCAGATACCAGCACACTCTTGGTAAGTTTCAAATGCACTAGTTGGGGCCCTATGAAATTGTTGCTATTTTTCCCAATGGTGCTTTTCAATTGTCTACTGTTGATCCTATCCATTTCAAATTGTTGGTCAATGGTCAATGGCTTAAGTTGTACCATAAGCCTCAAAGAAAAGATGAGTTCCTGCAGCAATTTCAATTTGATAATGGTCAAGGGTCTCCTATAGCAAATGGATATGAGAAACCCACTCATATTCCATCTTCTCTTTAGCAATGTTCGCATTTCTACATAATAAATACTTTTGTCAGGAAAGTACTTTCTCCATAATAAATTCCATCCCATTATTTCTTGTCTTTCATCCATCCACCTCATCATTCTCCACTAATGGATGACAATTTCACATCGTCACCAATGCTTTATCAAGTTCATGTACATTATCCCTGATATTTAATTCATTAATTAGTTTTTTAATTCATTGTGCTCTTGTCACATGTGCAATTTTGGGACCAATTTCTCACTTAAGTTGGGGGGGAAAAATATTAGATTTATTTTATATGTCTATGTACGTATTGTGTGCTATTTGTAAAACCAACCTTTTAAGTGATTTTTACTTCTGCATGAATTTTTCCAAATTTAGCTTTTATGATATGACAACCTTGAAAAAGGTGATTTATTTCATACAAAAATAGAAAAGGTGGCTAGTACAGATGTCTACTAAGTAATTATGAATAGTTAACTCTTGATATCCTTTAGATTTTCACTATTCTCATGCGGAGCCTAAATTCTTGAAACTACAGAACTTTCCACCTTTGAATTGCCTACAGCTTTGCACTCTTGGCATTCACTAAAATTCCTTGTTGTAGCTTTCTTGTACTCCCTAAAATTTCTTTGTGTCCTTTAATACTCTGCAAAGATGGGTGGTGGTTTGTTCCAGTGTGAACCTATAGTTCATGATTTTTTTTGAATGATCAAGCTTGTATCCCATGGTTTCAAGCCAAGGTTTTTCTTGACTACATTCTGAAGCTCACCAGCTGGGATGGAGAAGTGGCATTGTAGTTTTTAAACACACTTCATGATGGAGTCACCACTGTCAAAGGGTTAAGGGTGTCATTTTCACTAACATTTGTGGCAGAGGTCATGGGATTTCTGCAAGAAGGAGAGGAATTCTCAGAGAGCTTTGACCTGGAAATTGCTAGAGCATAATTTACTTTTCATGCAGACCCACAACTACATGTTGACAAGAAGTAAGGTACCAGCAAGTTATATCTACCAAAAACTTACGAGCAATGTGAAGTATATGTTATTAAGTATTTTAATTGTGAGTGCCATCAAGCATACCTACATGCTATTCATTTCAAATTCTTAAGCTGCTTACGACATGATAATCATCCCATAAATGTACCTAGTTTCTTGTTTAATATCCTAAAGAAGAGGGCTTCGCTAGTGCAAGAAGGTAAGCCTAATATCGTCTCCCACCATTGTTTGATTAATTTAATTGTTGAGAAAGCCTTGAGAGAATATTTAGACATGTCGTGGGAATATTTTCTTTTGGGGGAATTGGAGAAGGAAACACTAAGTCCTTTAAGGCATAGAGTGTGGAAAATGGTCCAAACTAAACATGGGGTTTTCAATATTATTGAAGAATTAGAACCCAAGTCTTCTTTAGGAAGAAAACCTAGGTCTAAGAACCCTGAGAATTCTCCTGGAGCCTCTGCATCTGGGTCGGCCTAGAATAAGGGTAAGAACAAAGTTTCTGAAGGAAAGACTTCTTCCCTGTCTGACAAAACTAGGGCTTCTGTGGGGGAGAAAAGGAGGGAAAACAAGCTGCCTCTGGTTCTTGTAAAAAAACAAAGGAAAAATATCTTGTAGCTCCAACCACTTCTAAGAAGCAAAAAATTGTTGATAAAAAGGAGGAAACCTCATTAAGGAGAAGTTGTAGGAGGAAGCAGACTGTGACCATAGATACATCACCGGCAAGATCAGCTATTGACCCTGACATTTCTAAATCAGGGGAGCCAAAAATAGATGAACTGAGAGATAGTTAGCAGAAATCGCCTGGTGTGTTTCCTAAAGCCGAAAGAGGGAATTCCTCTGAAGACACAACGAATGTAGAATGTATAATAACTAGGGATGATTCTAGTTCCAATGAACAAACCTTTAGGTTTTAGAGGTGGGGTTCATCTTCCCATGGGTTTCAAGTTGATGATGACCTTATTGATTCAGACAATGATGTCATATCAGGGGAATGCTTTACAATAGAGGAAGATATGCCACACTCACCTCCTAAAACAGTAGGGAGGAATTTGTTTGGAGAAAATTTCCATGTTGATATGATCTTTGTAAATGTAGTAGCTGAATAGATTTTAAGGTAAGGATTGGATGCATTGGCCACAGCTACCCAGCAGTGTGATAATTCTGAGTGGTCCATAATAATATGGACAGACCCCACAAAGGATATGTATCTAGGTAATGAAAATTTGGCTGATGCACAAATGGCAGAGATAAACCCTAGTGAAGATACTCTATCAGATGCCTCCTACCTTGTGACATTATTTTCTATTATTTTTTAGTTATGAAATCAATTAGTTATGGAGAGAGAGAAATAGAGATAGCAGAGGAAAGTTTTGAACTAATTCATTGATCAGACTTATCAAGAACTCTTGGAAAAAGAAGAAGAAGTGGAGAAACTTCATGCAAAAATAACTAAGGTAACTTCAGTTATACCTGAGTTGATGAGCTATAGGTCTCCATCTCCTATTTATGTCATATTTCTTAAGGATAAATTTTTAAATTATCAATTGACTAGTGTAATGAGAGATAGGTCTCCACTGTTAGATGAGCTCCTTAATTTTTTTCAAGCTTTCCATAGTTCTCCTGCAACAATGGAGAATCTGTTATGTGAAATTTTCCTCCACAACCTAGTAGTACCTGATAATAGGAACTGGAATCCCTTGATGTATGTTAGGATATCCAGTTAAGAGCCCTTATGTCATGGATCTAGAATGAGATCAACAGGGAATTGCAAGCCAAATCTTATAGGGAGTTAGAGGAAGAAATTCCTCTCTACCTGAGGCCAGAAGCCAAAGATCCTAGGACTTATTACTATGACTGGATGAAAGTGGCTCAATCAGAAGTGGGAAGTAAAATCATTGATCCTCTTAGAAAAGTAGCTTTCGATGAGTATGCTCAGATGGTTGAAACTGAGTTTCCTGAAGCAACAAAATCAATTAAATGACACTAGATCAACATGAATCAGGACTTAAGGAACAAGGAGCCACATTCAATCCACAATTTCATAAAGGACAATAGGCAAGGTCCATGGTATGTTACATTGGGTAGAGTAAGGCAGAGTTACTGGGTTCCACTTACATTTTAGCCACCCCTGCTTATTTCCCCTTTATTGGCCAATTCGGAGAATTTGGAAGACTATGATATGGTAGGGGAAGTGATGCAAAGGAAAGGGTAGTGGATGGATAAACAAGGTAAGATACACAAATTTGGTTTACAAATGAACTATTTTCCCAAGTGCACAATGGCTTCAAGAGACTCAACTCAACCAAGGTTATTCTAAATGCAAACCAATAATATATTTGATGTATTTTAGGTATATGAGAAAATATTAAAGTGTTTTTAAGGTTTCTAGAGTTATCTCTTACTCACAATGGAAAAATGTCTTCAAACTAGCCTAGAGACCTAATTAGCCAGTCTTGTAGCCCTGCAGTGACCTTTCTTCATCTTCAAACACTTCACTTTCCCAAAACACTAGGAGAACTCAACACATATTTGAACACCCTCTTGGCCACATAAGAACATATAAAAAACTTAGGTATTGGAACTTTGGACCAAGTTGTAGTACTTTTCCTATACCCCTCCAATTACACTAGAAATTTAGTGATTTTACAAAGCAAAAATATCATAGGAACATCTCCAATGTCTCAACTCTTGGAAAGTGTCATAAAATGACTCAATACTTCTAAACCTAAGAAAAATTAGACCCAAAACCTAGGGAACCCTAAAATCCCCAATTTGGTTACTTCAAACCCTTGAATCTACGGCTTTGCCAATCTCGGCCTTCCACACCCTTCTAGAATAAATTGGTGGTTTATTCACCATTCATACCACCCTACAAGACTATTCCAATCATAAAAAGTCTATGTTGTTAAGCCCAATCTCCCACTGCTACTCCTTAGCCATCAATTCAATAGAAAAATTCACTGTTACAGTCAGTGATCACTCCTTTTCTTCAAAAATCTACAAGTAAAGATCATTAGAAATTATGGTACATTGTTAGTATCCTCCTTTCATGTATTCTAGGCCTTTGAGTCCATGGAAAGGATCAAGGTCGACAAACTAACTTCAAAATAGATGAAAAACTAACAAAATTTCAGACTAAGCCACTGGAAATGAAGATATAGTCATGTAAGATGGCTCTCAATACATTCAACAGAGAAATGAATGATTTTAGATTTCTTACTATTCCAACATGAACTTAAAAATAAAACCAATAAGTATTGAAACATTTTAA
The DNA here is from genome assembly GCA_018584345.1 of Thuja plicata. Taxonomy (NCBI): domain Eukaryota; kingdom Viridiplantae; phylum Streptophyta; class Pinopsida; order Cupressales; family Cupressaceae; genus Thuja; species Thuja plicata. The sequence goes on along the minus strand of MU225011.1, from coordinate 734,185 downwards.
AAATTCATAGAACACCAAGGTTGTAGACTAAACTTGTATTTTATTGAAAATTTTGTTCTTGTCCATACACTCCAGGCATCATGCCTATACAATGGAGACCCAAATACAAATAGGAAAAAAAACTTAACTTCCCCAACCTCTCCCAACTAGTTTTAGGGATTAGTTAAGTGTTTAAATAACAAAAACCCCATTTCCCTCCTAAATGGCTACTAGTCGTTAACATTTGAATATTTGAACTTTTAAAATGTAAAAATGCTTTAAAAATATTGTAAATAGGAAATGCAAGAACTCCAAAGGATTTCAAACACCTAGGACTTAAATATAATCTTTCCTATTACCCTAGCTACCCTAAGACATTCCTTGCACACTAATGGTCCACATTAGATTTATTCAATCCTTTCAAGGATATAAATTCATTCCTTAGATTCAAATGTCATTTTATGGCATCAAACCATTATAGGAGCCAATACATTATAATTGATATGGTTTTCATCATTTAGGATCCCTTTGACCTCCTTAGACCTTTGATTTCCACTATGTATCTTCTATTCCTTCATAGTCTTCATGGTTTCTTTCATAGTCTTCATGTTGATCCTTGGTGCCCCTGCACCATACTCTCCACCACCAACGAAACTCTTGACCTAAGAGTTGTGTGGCTTAAAGGATCTCTACAATGTAGGGGTGACGTAATTCCCCAAAGTGATCCTCTTTCTCCCACCTTGCCAACTTTCATTCACACACAATTTGTTAAAAGAAAAACATGGGTTTGCTGATTGTCCTTTGGAAGGATAGTGAGAGGGATGGAAGTCCTTCTCCTCTGATCTAGTCCATGGATTAGATCCCTAATCTAACACTTCTACCCCCTTTCTATGCTTTGGCCATATCATAGGACACTTTATGGTCCCAACTTTCACAAAGGCTAGGTCCCAAAGCTCTCCCCCTTTATGACTATCATAGTAGCCTCTTGACTGTACTTTCTAATCCCTCTTCCATCCAATATCATACTAAACACTCTTTGTTATCTCCTGACCAAAAAACATAAGTATTAGTTCTTCTTGGTGCCTCACTAATGGCTGCAACTCATACCTTTTTCCTTCATGGTGAATTAAATACTTATTGGTGAATCCATCATGAATAACCTTCCTTGACCATTGCCATTACCTGCCTAGGATCAAGTGTCCATAAATCATATCTAGAACATCACACATCACCCTATCTTTGTACTTGCCAACTGAAAAATCAATCATGACTTGAGCACTAACCAACAAATTCTGATCCACATTCACCCAAGTGGCATAATAAGGATTTGGATGTGAAAAAGTTTTCAGATTTAACTTTCTAACAACCTCATGAGACACAGCATTATGACTTTCTCCTGAGTCTATAATGAGTCTACATAAATCAGCTTGGATTAAACAATTTGATCTGAATATACTCACTTATGGATGCCATGGTTTTCCTCTTCCCATCAATAAGCATTCTCCATCTTCTAGATGAATTACAATGGGCTCTTTCTTTTCTTCTCTCTTTGTGTCTTCTTCCATCAATTTCACTCTCTTGTCCCTACCCTTGTCCTCATTCCATTAGGACATCTAAAGGACTGATGGCCCACTTCATTGCAAGTAAAGCATCTTCCTATAAACATTTCATTTCCTCTTCCTTCATTTCTCCCTCCTCTATATCCACCTCTCATGTCAGATGAGTAGGGAGTGTCCTTGTCTTTCTCATTGTGATTCTAAAAATCAGTGTTGCCTCTACCTCCTCTTCCTCTCATAAAAGATCCTTCTCTAGTGCCACCTTGCCTCTCTTGTTTTCTTTTGATCTTTTTGTCAACCTTGATGGCTAACTTATAGCATTCTTTGATAGACCTAGGGGTAGCAAGACTAAGTTCATCCTAGATGTTGAACCTAAGTCCCCACATATACCTTGCAATCTTTACATCCACATCTTCATCATGACTCACTCTTATATATGGTTTAGGAAACTCTTCAGTATACCTTTGCACCTCCATGTATTTTTTTTTAAGTCTTTGCATCTTCTTGTACAACTGAACCCTATAGTCATTTGGAAAAAAACTTTCCTTCATTCTTCCCATCATAGTGTACCAGGATGTAATCTTGGGTTTACCATTCTTCCATCTCTCTTCTTGTACACAATCCCACCATAGAAAAGCATGTCCTTTCAACTTGGACTTTGTAACCTTCAACTTCTGACTCTCTTCCACATCCTCACACTCAAAGAAATTTTCCATGGCACTGAACCAATATAGCATCTCTTCATCATCCATCTTGCCTCCATAGGTAGGCAAATCAGCTCTTGCCCTCGCATCACCACTTTTAATGGATTTAGCAAACCTAGCCATTCTTAGATCTCTAGGATCTAATGTTTCTTCCTCTTGGGGTATCTCTTCTTCTTCATCATCTTCATATGCAACTTCTTCATCCTATCTGATGTTCTTTTCCCTTCTCTCTAAGGCCAATATTATCTCCATCATGATCCTCATCTCTTTATCTTTCTTATCTTTCTCCTTCTTCTCTTTCTCAAGGGATGCCTTTAGCTTCTTGTTGTCTACTAATTGTTCTTTCACAATCCTTTCCAATTCCATGTCGGTCATCCTTTTAGGTAATTCTCCTTCCTCCCCTTCAGTCATGGCTCTTTGATCAACTTGGCAAATGAATCTACTCAGGGCTACACCTTAAAGGATGGTTCAACTTCAAGGGCTTATCTATGAATTCAAGAAACCAAACTTCCCAATACCACCAAAAACATTCCATAAGACCTTTCCCTAAGCTTTGATACCACTTTATGTAAAGGAAAGGGTGGTGGAATTATAAACAAGGTAAGATACACAAATTTGGTTTACAAATAAACTATTTTCACAAGTGCACAATGGCTTCAAGAGACTCAACTCAACCAAGGTTATTCTAAATGCAAACCAATGATATATTTTATTTATCTAAGGTATATGAGGGCATATTAAAGTGTTTTTCAAGGTTTCTAGAGTTATCTCTTACTCACAATGGAAAAATGTCTTCAAACTGGCCTAGAGACCTAATGAGCTAGTCTTGTAGCTCTGCAATGACCTTTCTTGGTCTTCAAATAGTTCACTTTCCCAAAACACTAGGAGAAATCAATACATATTCAAACACCCTCTTGGCCATATAAGAACATATCAAAAATTTAGGTATTGGTACTTTGGACCAAATTGTAGTACTTTGCCTTTACCCTTGCAATTACACTAGAAATTTGGTGATTTTAAAAAGCAACTATACCATAGGAACATCTCCAAGGTCTGAAATCTTGGACAGTGTCATAAAATGACTCAAAACCTCTAAAAATAAGAGGAATTAGACCCAAAACCTAGGGAACCCCAAAATCCCCAAATTGGTTACTTCAAACCCTTGAATCTAGGGCTTTGCCAATCTCTACCTTCCACACCCTTCCAGAATCAATTGGTGGTAGATTCACCATTCATACCACCCTACAAGACTATTCCAATCATAAAAAGGTTATTATGTTAAGTCTGATCTCCCACTGTTACTCCTTAGCCATCAATTCAATAGAAAACTTCACTATTACAGTCCGTGATCACTCCTTTTCTTCAAAACTCAGCAAGTAAAGATCATTAGAACTTATGGTACATTTTTAGTATCCTCATTCCATGGATTCTAGGCCTTTGAGTCATGGAAAGGATCAAGGTCTACAAACTAACTTCAAAATAGATGAAAAACTAACAAAAATCATACTAAGCCGCTGGAAATGAAGGTACAATCGTGTAAGATGGCTCTCAATACACTCAACAAAAAAATGAATGATTTTAGATTGCTTACTATTCCAACATGAACTTAAAAATCAAACCAATAAGTATTGAAACCTTTCAATAATGCATAGAACACCAAGGTTGCAGACTAAACTTGTATTTTATTGAAAACTTTGTTCCTGTCTATACACTCCAGGCATCATCCCTATACAATGGAGGCTCGAATACAAATAGGAAAATAGAACTTAACTTCCCCAACCTCTCCCAATTAGTTTCATGGATTATTTAAGTGTTTAAACAACAAAAACCCCATTTCCCTCCTAAATGTCTACTTGTCGTTAACATTTGAATATTTAAACTTTTAAACTTTATAAATGCTTTAAAAACCTTGTAACTAGGAAATTCAAGAACTCCAAAGGATGTCAAACACCTAGGAGACTTTAATAGAATATTTCATATTACTGTAGCTACCCTAAGACATTCCTTGGACACTAGTGGTCCACATTACATTTATTCAATCCTTTCAAGGATATAAATTCATTGCTTAGATTCAAATGTCATTTTATGGAATCAAACCATTATAGGAGCCAATACATTATAATTGATATGGTTTGCGCCATTTAGGGTCCCTTTGACCTCCTTGGACCTCTGATTGCCACTAGGTATCTTCCATTCCTTCATATTCTTCATGGTTTATTTCATAGTCTGCATGTTTATCCTTGGTTCCCATGCACCAGGAAGTGAGAAGGTGGGAGTCAAACAGGGACAGTAAAGAATTCTATTGGAGCTTGGCAGGGGGAGTTATTGGTCAGAGTACAATTGCAGATCATATAATGGTAGCAAGGGTAAAGAAATACATGTTTTCTAGAGGACCAGCAAAAGCCAAAGATGGGGGGAAATGATGAAACCAATTTAATTCCTATCTAGTTTATAATTTCACATGTTTTTATGCTTAGGACTTGAGAACTTCATGATTTTTTCATAAGACTTCTTCAGACTCCTTATAATTATATTTCAAAACAACTATGTGTGTGTGTGTGTGCATTTTAAGTTTATAAATATGCTATATATATGTTACATGGTTATATGGAATGAAATCTTGTATCTTTTCATATTGCATTAAGTTGGGTAGTTTTTCTTGTAGCCATGTGATAAGAGCGAGCTAATGAAGAAAACTTTCTATGGATTCTATCTTAGATATGTGTGCATGCTAATCTCTTGCAGAGAATGGCAAGTTGGTGGGAAAAGAAGAATTCAACATCAAAGGACAAAGTGATGCCATAAGAGAATAACTGTTTTGGGACTCATGTTGATTCCACCACTATCGGTCAGTAGCGGTTTCTGTTGCAGACTGGGTCAATGCAGATTAACAGCCATTACGGAGTAAATCTAGCACTGGCGCATTACTATATTCATGTGCAATTGAATACAGCTTTTTCCTGCATTTAATGATGTTGATCATGTATCTTAAAGATTGTCATATCCCTGATAGTAGGGAATCCTAGTTGTAAGGAGTTCTATTTTAAAGTTGTTAAATAAGATGGAGTTTCTAATTCCTTATTTAGTTAGTTTTTACGAGAATCTTTTGTAATCTAGCAGTAGAGAAAAATACAATCTTGTTGCTACATTTTTTATCTATGTTTTATGAATGAATAAATGAGATCTTTAGTTCTTAATCTCTGAGTTTTGTTTCATTCACTCTTCTGTGGGGGCCCACGCGGGAGGTAAACTTGGTTCATAGTTCAGTAGAAATTAGTTTTAAGTTCATTTGAAGTATTTAGGACTCTATTTCTCCTACATCCATTCGGTAACAGAACTATTTTTTGTTCCTGCAGCATAAGAAAGTAGTTAGTTTGTTGTCATAGCATGTTCTCAAAGCTTTAGATTAAACTCTTGATTCCATTTCCTAGTTTAGTATCTCTTTTAGCATTTTCATTGTGTAAGTGGTAATGACACCTCAGATGGATTAGAGCATATACTTTTCCAATACCATTTCAAGCTTACGTCCCTGGTCGATAATTCAATGAGTTCAGGATATTATTTCTAGTATGATAACTAGTGTTGTCTTGTTACAAAGTCACTGTAAGAAGGATGTCCAATACTTAGTTACAAGGGTATTATACTGACCAGTCACTGGACATAATTATATTTGGAAAATTTTCATTTATAATAATGCACTTTAAATCTGATACATTGCCATAAAAATTAGTTGAATAATAACAATATCCCCACAAATCAGGTAGAATCTTCTTCATAGAAAATGAAAAATAATAATAATATCCCCACAAATCAGGTAGAATCTTCTTCATAGAAAACTAAAAATAATTGTTATAGGTATTGCTTGCAAATTCCTACCTATGTGTGTTATTTGTGTACCTATTGTCTGCAACACAACACTTCAATAATTCATTATACTAGTGAAAAAATAAGGAATAAGAAAGCAAATCAATCACTAAAACTGACTTATTACTTCTTATCTAAGAGGAGTGTGAATAATGCTATAATTTCCCTTAGATTATGCATTAATCAGTGACATGTAAAACTTAGAATGGAAGATTCAAATGAAACTAGCCTATATGCTCAAGAAATGTTCATTTTAGATCTAAAATTGAAGATTATAACAATGCAATGAAGAAATGAGCTAAAATGCATGAATATCTCTAAGCATACTAGCAACATAAGTTTGCAAATTGAAAACTCAAATTAGGGGCAGCATAAGGATGCTTTCAACAATTAAAAATTAGGGGCCAATTGAGATCAAAATTCATTCTATTTATAGAAGAATTTGGTGAATGAGAGGTTAGGATTGAAAGTAGAAGAGAGGTGGATATTGAATCTTTGGTGATCCATGTGAGGTGATCCAAGTGATTTAACTCCCATTGGTTAGGGAATTGACTTTCCCTTTTTGTAAATGGAAATGTAATTTAGGATTTATTTAATTCCTTTTATTAATTACTTTATCCATGTTTTTTATTTGTTTTGATTGATTTGAATTGTTTTGATTTAATTGGCTAAGGAAATTAATTTGATTTAGTGATTAAATCACTTAGGAGATTAAATTTTATTTAATGAATTATGCCAATGATTGAAGAATTTTCTTGACATAATTAGAGGTATGATCACACTTAGAGAAAATAGGGTCTATGGTCATAGCAGACCAAATTAGGGTGGTTACATTTGCCCCTCTTTGAATAGATGTGTGAGTAGCACATTGATTCAAAGAAAATTTTGAAGTTAACTTCAAAAAGTTTAAGAACTTCACACTTGATCGAATGAAATGTATGATGAGATCAATATCACACTTGATTGAACTAAATTGATATAATTGACTTTGAACTTGATAGAACAAAGGTTAATAAGAAAAGATCTTAAAGATACCAATTTTTAACTTTCTTGTCACCTGCGAATTGATAATATTGACTCCAAACTTGATCAAATGAAGGTCAGTACAAAGCTGCTAGGAGCTTAATAAGAATCTAAGAAAAGTAGACATAAGATATCTAGCTTGTTAGAATCGAAGCCTTCAATCCAATAGTCTTGACTTAGTCAAGGAACTATCATGCCTTTATTTTTTTGATAACGAAGTCATTTTAATGTTGTTTCAAGCAAGAATTTGATTGATTTAAGTGTGATCATGCCCCCTTGAGAATGATATCGAAGGAAAAAGAATAAATCCCTTTGTAGAATAATGTATCACTTGAATTGATCAATTAAATTAAGAAAGAATCAACTAGAGGAAGTGGAGAAATGAAGGTGTGTTCAAAGAAAATGCAATTTTACCAAGTTAATCATGTTAAAATATGAGTTTGATTTTGTTCCTGATTGATCAAAGATTTTGGGAATTATTGATATCAGTAATATTGATTATGTAATTAACTTAGATTTTGGATGAATCAAGAAATTATTTTAAGTTCAAGTCTTTTATGTTGTTCTTTCAAATGAATCATGAAATCTCTAAATGCATCTACATGCAGACTCTTAGGACTGTCACTGATCTGTATACATTGCAGCATTTTATCATCATTGGGCATTTTTGTAACGAACATTAGCTAATAGTACAAATGTCACTAATACCCACTGGTATCATGACAATATGAATACTATGTGTATTGGATGAAATGTTAGAAATAAAATTAGGCATCAAAGCATAGAAGCCAGGATGACAAGTTAGTTATCTCCTTTTACTATTAAGAATCAGATTTTGTTCAAGTGTAATGTAAGATATGTGACCTGCAATGACCTTGAAAAATATATCCTTGGGTAAATCATGTAGCATATACCTTAGTGAGAATCTAATTTAGAAAATAGACAAGGAATTTGTTCCAACCTCACTATAGTTTACACATAACAAGGATCGAGATATATGCGTCTAACCACTCATGTTAGCAGCCCTTACCATAAACATCCAAGTTTGGTGAAATTTGTATGATCATTTGGAACAATCACCATATGAAGAAAATCAAGAAAACATTATTCCCCCTATCCTTGTGACTCTTTTTCTTTGAATAGACGTCATGGAGTAACTCGGAAGACATAACAATCACCAATTGAGAATCAATAAAAGAAAATCTACAACCGCTTAGATTCCCCTAGTATGAAACATCATGGGAATATTAAAGAGTCATAATAAAATCAAGATCAAACTATGTGTTTAAGTAGTATTCAAAAATACTGTGAATTCATTTTTCAAGTGCAATAGAGATTCATCAATTAGAATTTGGAACTAAGAAATATGTTTTCATGTATGAGTATATGTGAGATTAAATTTGTCAGCAATTGCAATCCAATGTAGTGTTTAGAAACACTAGTTGATTAAAGTGTTGAGAAACACTAGTTCGGTTTTTATTAAAGTGTTGAAAAACACTAAGTCGTTTAAAGTTCTTGATTAAAGTGTTGAGAAAAACTAGTTTGATTTTTATTAAAGTGTTGAAAAACACTAAGTCATTTAAAGTTCTTGATTAAAGTGTTGAGAAACAATAGTTTGTTTAAATTTCATGTTTAAAGTGTTGAGAAGCACTAGTGTGATGTCTATTATAGGTAGCTGGTGTTGAAGAAACATGTGTGTTTGTGATAGTGACGTTTAGGTGCAAGTATTGAGAAATACTATTTTTGAGAGGCAAAACCATCCTAGACAAGAATCTTAGGACAAGCTAGCAGACGCAAACTAACCATGCTACCAAAGATGCCCCCAATGTAGAATGACTATTCCTAAGACACAAATGCAGACAAATCCCAAGCAAGGATAGGACATTTGTAAGGAATCAGAGTCACCAAATAGCACAGGTACAATTATGAAGTTTTAGGATCATTAGTACATTGATAGATAGAGCACAGATTTTGAGTGACACCTGTTTGCCAGTTTTAGAATATTTTTAAAAGATTACCAATTCTCAAGCATGATCTTATTTGTATGCCCCCAATGTCTAGAAAGGTGCAGGGCATTACAGATGAATTAATAGCTCATAATTAGATCGGCAAAGCTGGATGAAGCAAGTGAATGCAACCCTCAAGGATAGTCTCCTCAAGATTACCCAAGCTAGGTAAAAAGAACATAGCAATGTAGGCTCATGAAGTAGCTCTAAGTATTAGATAGGATAATGACCTGATGTCATGAAAAGTTTGAAGGATATCATGTAGTCCAACAAAGTGGACATTTCAAGAGAGTTATTTGAACTTGTTTTCCATTTATTTTGTTCTTCCTTTTGATAAAGACTAAGGGGTCAACTAATAGGATTAGTGCCAGGATAGTGAGTATTTGGCTTTAAGATAAGAAAGATCATAATAGTGTGCCATGGATAAGAGAAAGTAAGTAATCCAATGGATAGGATAATGAATTTCAATATGCAAAGCATTCATGGATAGGGTCAACCTTGTCAATATCACCAAACATAACATGGATACGCAAGGGCTAGCTAGATAGAAGGTATGATAGATAAGATGACATGGAATGAACTTTCTCCCAAGTGAAGAGTGCAAGTAGGAAGAATTACACATGATGCCTATTTGTCAGGTTTTCATCATGGTACTTATCCAAGGTGCCACAAGAAGTGGTTTTCACCATAGGATGAATTTATTTCTCTTTACGTTTGCTACCAAGGTGCCTATTTTACTAGGTTTTCACTGAGGCACTTTTTCTCTTTTTCAATCTCCTTGTTTTTTTTTCCGATTTCAAGGAGGAACTTTATGCATCATTCTCTTTGGATAGTTCTCTTTTGAAAGATATGATATGATAGGCCAAGAACATTTAAAGTATACTCAAAGATGTTGATAGGGTGATGAAAAAGGTATGAAATGGAGGATAAGGGAGATGGAAGCCAAGATTTTATGCAATGGGTTGCATGAGAGGAATAGAAGGAATGTAAGGACCCAATATGGAATGATAGTAGGTAGGGGTAGGATATTGGGTGTGGTAATGAGAGTTTCATGTAGGAAAGATAAACATCAACACACATATTGAAGGATGGTGGAATGATAGAGGAAAAATATTTGAAATGGATTTAGGTTTTGATATAGATCTTGGTATACGAGGACCCAAGATGGATGAAGACATATTCAAAACAATGGATTTTTGGACATGAGGACCCAAAATAGTTTTAGGAGATGAAAAATGTTTGAAAGGAGATAGAGTGGAAGACTTTGGAAGCTTGGATGCCAATTTTAATTTTTCTTTTGTGTTGAAGTCTTTTAAGACTGACTTGGGAATCTACACAACTTGTGATTTTCTTTGTGTCCAAGTCCTTTAGAATAGACTTGGGAATCCACATATCTTTTACTTTTATTTTGGATGTTTTAAATTAACTTCTTTAATGAGGGATTTTGGAATCCACATTTTCTTTGGTTTTCTTCTTTTCTTAGTGGATCTTTGTGGTCGCTAGAATGTTTATTTTTTCTTTGTATTCACTTGTTGATTAGATTGGACATAGTGATCCTTATATGTAAGCGGATTCTTCAATTTCTAGTTTCTTTGTTTGACATCCAAATTTCTTCAAAAAGACTTGGGATTTGTGGATGAAAAAGGCCAATATGAATGGTTCACATGGATCGATTGATATAGAGGTTTCAAAGATGAATGTCTTTGTTGATCTTGATAGGAGATAGGGTAAGTGGATGGAGGGATATATGGACCAAATATAGATGGAAAGTTTGAAGATTTAAGCTTTTGGACATAGGGACCAAGGATAGATTTGGAGGATGGAGAAGCTTGATTCTTGTGGGAAAATGTAGGAATATAAGGTGTGAAATGAGTATCAACATATTTAGAGTGAGCTTCTCAACCAAGTATCTTTTTTTTATAATTCATCTTCATATTCATAGGCTCATGAGTAACTTTGATAGGAGCAACTTTGACAAGAACCATTGATGATTGAGGTGACTCATTGTCATGTAAGGGATTTGGAGGAATAATGGTTTCTTGAGATGGATATGGAAGAGTATGTGAAGGATATGATGGGATATGTTGATCTTGACAAGGATCTTTGTATAATGCAAGAATAGTACTTTGCTCTTTTTTTTCAATATTATTTTTAGGAGTATAGGGAATATCCAGATCTTTCTTAGGAGATGGAGGGATACGTAGCTCTTGAGATGGAGCAATATCTTCTTGAAAAGATACAAGGGGGTCATCTTCAAATTTTAGGGATATGGGGTCTTCATCAAATGTTGGATGGGATAGGATAATGTCTTGATCTTGGTCATTAATAAGACTTGTTTCTTCATATTTTGTTTTATCCTCTTGACATGGATCCACTCCAAAAGAAAAGGTAGGAGTTTCAATATTTATAACGGATTCTTGAAGGATTGTTGGGGAATCATTCAGAATAGGCATTAAAGCACATGGAAGCTTAGGGTCTTTGATCTTAGGAGCATGGAATATACTTGCAGCAAGATTGAGATTAGCTTGGATTTCTTTTAAAGGCAGCCCATGAGGGTAGACATAGTTATCATGAAAAGCATTAGGATCTTTGTGTGATGGAGGACATTTGGATATCCTTGAAGTTTTGTAAGATGGAGGAATAGTGGAAGAACTAGAGGTGACATGTAGCTCATTTATATACATAGGTTTATGATTTTGATCATACTTGGGATTGGTATCTTCATTTGATGATTCATTAGGATTTTCAACTTTGATTATGGCATCATCAATTAGATCTTGGATTTTATGTTTTAACTCCATGCAATGTGAAGTCTTATGTTCATTATTTTGATGATAGGAATAGTAGGTACTCACAAATGACATCCCACATGAGGTGGTTTGAGGCAATGTGAGGAGATTTTTTTCAAGAAGCTCTGCCAGCATTATTTTATAAGATCATCTCAAAGGAGTAAATTCTCTATCCCTTAGACATGTAGACCCACTTGAATTCTCTAAAGAGATGTTGGATTCAAGATTATGAGGACGTTGATCAAAGAGAGGATTGACATGATCCTATGAAATAATCTCTTGATCAAAGATAGGATTATTAGAGTCGATGAAAACTATCAACCCAAAGCTCCCAAGAATCACCTGCATGTAAACCTATCACAGAAAGAGAGAAGCAAAAAAGCTATGGAGGCCAAAAATCATAGATCGATGGAAGAGGAAACATATTGTGCAAAAGAAAGGAGAAAAAATATCAATGCAATAGTATCCTCAATTAATTAATAATCATCGAATTGACTAATTTACAAAGAGGGAATCTTTATAAAAGGATACCAAAGCCCTAAAAGAGAAACCCTAAAGGGGGAAATATCTAGGTTACATAATAATAATTAATAAAAGAATTCATTATTAGATGCCTAAAGTTTATCTTAAGTAAAAAAGAGATAATAAGTGACTTAATAATTAAATCAATATGATTTAATTAATAAGTGGAATCACTTTATTACTCTAACACCCCCCCTTAAGATAAACTTAGGGAGAAGCTAAAAACCTAGAAATAACTACTAAAAGTAGGAAAAATGGGTCCCGGCAACAAGACCTGATGAGGAACCCAAGTACAAAAATCTTTGTAAAGAGGAGAAATAGAGAAAACCACATGGGAAAAACCCTACTCCAAAAAGAGATGAAGCCTAATGAAGGATAGAAGAAGCCTCCAAACTAGAGAATGTCCCCAAAAATAGGAACAAAGAAAGAACATATAGAACACCTCTGAAGCATGAAGCTGCAAACACTATCAAAAAATGAGTGTTGGAACCTCCACTATAATAGAACATGATCAGGTAGAGAATACTTTAAACAAAGCCTGAAGAGCTGATCAATTGAAGATGGAAGAATGCCTCCAAAACAAGAATGAAAGATGAGTGTCGATATGGTAAATGATCCATCTCACCAAAATGGATAGGTACCAACCACTGCATCTTCCTAGTACATAGGAAAAAATATTGAATACATAGATCACTCCATCGAACCAAGGAAGCATTAGAACCAATAGGAGATACCCCCTCATAATGCTAAACATGGGGAGGTCTAACAAGAATACTGAAATGCAATGCCAAAAAATAACTGCAAGAAGACAAGATAAAGGATGGCATCGAAGTAGAAGTAATGATCTTCTAGACACACATCATGAGGCTAATGTCGTGGAAGGGACACTCACTTCACAAAGGTGGATAAGCATAAAAGGAAAAACATCATAACCCCCCCATGACACTTTATAACTGAGTGCAAGTACAAACAAGCACAAGGTGTACAAGATCCTAGATATACAACTGCAGGCACTTTATTTCAATGTGTTTACAAAAGAAAGCTATAGAAAAAGGTGTATACAATGTTCAGAGAAGGAAACGATCCCAGGACCTGAAACATCCAAGATATATACAAGAATTCCATAAATAAATAAAATTGAATACATAGATACATGGAGCATAATCTGGGTGTGAGACCCATAGAATAAGAAAGAGAATAGACACAACTTTTTGACCCCATGCAGAAGTCAAAAAAAGGAATCCGGATGAGCAAGATATGGCTCCGGGAGTGCAAAATAGAACCCTAACTTTGACAGGAGAAAAAAACTACAAGATGGAAAAACTAGAAAATGTATCCTCCAAAAAGACCTCTTTCTCAGAAAGAGCTTTCCGGTGATATAAGGAAGTTGAAAATCAGCCTTTGTTTGCTCCAGATATGAGCAAAACACCACCGGGAGGTCAAAATAGAGGTGAACCTCACGAAACCTTAGCCAAAAATGGCGGAGCCCTTCTAAACTGGTGATTCCTCCAAAAAAAATACTGCCTCCATATTTCCCACCAAAATGGCAGAAAAAAATATTATTCTTTTTAATGAAAAAAAAACAATAAAAAACATTATATTTTTTTTAAAAGAAAAAATAACATAAAAAAACACATGTTTTTTTTTATATAAAAAAAATACAAAAAAAAGATTTTTTTTTTATTTTTAAAAAAATATTAAAAAATCTTAGGCCTGTGGCTGCTGACATCAATGACACGTAAACTGAGGTAGATTTTTGCCTCAAAAAATGTGCCAAGGTCATGCAAGCAAAAAAGAGGGCCCATATTTCAATTGTGTCCAAATAAGATGTACCTTATATGAAAATAGGGGTTTTGGGGGTATTTCAGACACAACCTAGATGTCAGTTTTTGCTCAAACTACTTCAAACAAAAGATCCTCCAAAAAACCACTAAAATCAGAGACAAAAACCTCTCAAAAGCACAGATTTAAAGAACAAGGCCAAATCTCTCATGAAGAGAACAAGAGTATGAAGATCTGGAGCTCTGATACCATATTGGAGTTGATGAAAAATATCAACCCATAGCTTCCAAGAATCACCTGCATGTAAACCTGTCACAGAAAGAGAGAAACCAAAAAGCTATGGAGGCCAAAAATCACAGATCGATAAAAGAGGAAACATATTGTGCAAAAGAATGGGAAAAACTCTCAATGCAATAGCATCCTCAATTAATTAATAATAATCAAATTGACTAATTTACAAAGAGGGAATCCTTATAAAAGGATACCAAAACCCTAAAAGGGAAACCCTAAAGGGGAATATCTAGGTTGCATAATAATAATTAATAAAAGAATTAATTATTGTATGTCTAAAGTTTAGCTTAAGTAAAAAAGAGATAATAAGTGACTTAATAATTAAATCAATATGATTTAATTAATAAGTGGAATCACTTTATTACTCAAACAAGGATTACCAAGAGTAGGTCTCTCCTTAGTTGAAGAATGTGAAGACATGCGTGCATCATGATCATAGAGAAGAGGAAAGATTGATCTTAGTGGAGACCCATTTGATAGGGTATCTTTCTCTTCTTTTAAGTCTTAAATTTCAGATTTCAAAGCTTGCATTTTTTTAGAAAGGGATTTAATGAGAATCTCTTCTTCCTTGGTGCTAAGACCATAGGGTTTATCCCATTTGTTTTCAGCCATCATAAAATTTTCTTGATCAAAGTCTCAGAATGGTGCCAAAAGGATTTTCAAATTGTCCCCAAATGTGTGAGTTTTGGTTTGATGTTTCAAAGTGATTGATTCCAGTGTTAGAGGGTTAGAATGCCCTGATAGTGAGCTGGGAACCAATGAGAGTTGATTGTTTGAAGTAAGTGACTCCAGCATCAGAGGGTTAGAATTCCCTGATAGTGAGCTGGGAATCAAGATGTTTAGTTGAGTGTAAAGACCACATGATTCAGGACCAATTGTGAAGATCCAAAAGCACATACAAGGTATACTTATAAGCAAGTGAGGGCATAAATGATGAGTATCTTGGGGAAATTACTATTTTCCTTGCACAAATATTATCACCCTTTTGGGGATGAATTGAGTAGTTTTGACTACGATTTGTTTATTATGATGGGGTAATCCATTCAAAACCGTCTCCCATAGAATTGCACAAGGAAAAATTGAGGTGTATAGCCCTATGAGTACTCAAATGTGTGTAGTCTCACAAGAAATATTCAAGCGACTCTTCTCTACACACACCCAAGCATGTTCAAGGAATGATGTCAAAATTCCAAGAACAAAATCGGCTCCATCTTTCGAGGCTTTAGCCTACAAGGAAGCAATTATTTATAGTGATTTGGAAGGGTTGGCATAAAAATTTTCCTCACTTGGATTGGTCCCAGGAGATTTTTTCCTCAATCAGTAGGCCCTCTAATGTTTTAAAAGCATACAAAGGATTGGCGAGCTTAGGAGTTCAAGATTTCTGACTCTTCAAAAGAAGAAGAGCATACTCTCCTAGTCCATGCCATTTTCTCCCACAAGAACTTCAATCAAGATTCTTTCCCTCAAATGACTTCACTCACAACTCAATCCCCCATGTCAAGTTTTTGATTCCTCCACTTGGAAGGAAGAGAAAATCCTCTAGTGAGATCAAGAAACAAGCTTAATTTTGATTTAAATGTTCCTAGATTATGAAAACACAAGTACTTGAAAAGAAAAGTTTGATTGTTCCTTTTCCCACAAGATTTAATTTCTTTTCTTGTTCATTTACTATATCCAAAAATTAGACAATGAGATTCTTTTTTCCCACAATTTTAAATGACTTGTGTTGTTCAATTTCAAAACCAAAGGGAATTATATTATGTAGCTTGTTTAATTAGTCCCACAAGATTTAGTGATTTTTATTGTTTAATTACTTGCCCAAAAAGAATTAAACAATGAGAGGTTTTCCTTGTTCATTTACCCCAAATTCCTCTCAAGTCCTAAATCAACTTTTGAGTTTCTAATTTTCCTTGAAGAAAATTAGCATACTCCTTTAATTGATTTAACAAATGATTAGAAAATGTCTCTAATGTGAAAAATTTGAACAATTAAATCAAGTTAATCTATCAAAAACCTGCAAACCACAAGTTACCAATTTCCTTTCCACCTTTTTGAGAAAAAAGGTACAAAAAGCAATCTACAAACAAGAATTAGGTTGTTTAAAGGATAGAGATAGATTACATCCAAAGATCAGTGGTTAGAATTCTCAAATTGCAAATACAAAAACCAGATGTGATCCTATTTTCCCTTAATGTGATTGCCTTTCCCTAATGTGACCCAGAATTTACCAGAAGTGATTCTTTGCTAGAAATGATGCATAATTCACCAGATGCAAGCCCTGATATCTGGGATGCAATCCAATTTCCTAGAAGCAATCCAATTTCCTAAAAGCAAGCCTTTATGACTAAAGGTGACTCTATACTTGAAAATAAAGAAGGGAAATTAGTCCAAAATAAAGAATAAGGTGAGGCAAAATCCAAGATTTAGCCCCACAGTGGGCACCAAAAATGTGTGTGTTTTTTGTGTGCCTATTGTCTATAATAAAACACTTCAATAAGTCATTATATTAGTGAAAAATAAGGAATAAGCAAGCAAATCAATCACTAAAATTGACTTATTACTTCCTATCTAAGAGGAGTGTGTATAATGCTATAATTTCCCTCAGATTATGCAATTATCAATGACATATACAACTTAGAATGGAAGATTCAAATGAAACTAGCCTATATGCTCAAGAAATATTCATTTTAAACTCTAAAATTGAAGATTATAAAAATGCAATGAAGAAATGAGCTAAAATGCATGAATATCTCTAAGCATACTAGCAGCATAAGTTTGCAAATTGAATATTCAAATTAGGGGCAGCATAAGGACGCTTTCAACAATTAAGAATTAGAGGCCAATTAAGCTTAAAATTCATTCTATTTATAGAAGAATTTGGTGAATGAGAGGTTAGGATTGAAAGTGGAAGAGAGGTGGAGATTGAATCTTTGGGGATCCATGTGAGGTGATCCAAGTGATTTAACTCCCATTGGTCAGGGAATTGACTTTCCTTTTTGGCAAATGGAAATGTAATTTAGGATTTATTTAATTCCTTTTATTAATTACTTTAGCCATGTTTTTTATTTGTTTTGATTGATTTGAATTGTTTTGATTTAATTGGATAAGGAAATTAATTTGATTTAGTGATTAAATCACTTAGGAGATTAAATTTGATTTAATGAATTATGCCAATAAATTGAAGAATTGTCTTGACATAATTAGGGGTATGATAACACTTAGGTAAAATAGGGTCTATGATCATAGCAGACCAAATTAGGGTGGTTACACTACAAAGCATGGGTCAAAAACTAAAAGATAGCTTACAAATGAATTATACCAAGACTTTTGTGAAACATATACATACCTTAGAGATATTGGGCACCACAGAATGAAGCATATAGGAAATCATTCACCCTCTTCATCCCCCACCACTCCACCATTAGATTCTTTGGACGGAAACAATGGGTATGCTTCTTCCCATCATTTTTATTAACAGGAACCCCAATACAAAATTCACCAGTATCAATATTATTTTTTGGGTATTTGCAACACAAAATTTAGCAGAAATAGAGTGCAGATTTTGTCAAAGAAATATTTCCATAGACACCTCTATCCTAATAAAAAATAGCCACATCTACTTCATCTTCCATTTTCATGTGAATATAATTATCACAACACTCTTTTTATCTTCTATTTCCTAAGTATCCGAGTGTAACTACCTTTTTTTCCTACGAATTTTAATACAAAAATGAATTCAAACTGACAGTTGCACATCAAAAATTTTAAAAATCCTAAATTCTTACATTGAAATTTGTTTCCATTGTAAGAAGCCCCTTAGCTTAAAGAAACATCTCAACCTAACTCATCCAATCCAATTTTAATTAAATCTAAACAATGAAGTTGTGATACACACCTTCAAATTGAGATAGAGCCATATGAACTACTTGGGAGAAATTAAATGCATCATAGAAATATGGTCCAACTAAAGTCAATGATTAAAGGTCATGCACAAAAAAAATTGAAGAAAAAGATTTAAAAATCTTCAAGAAACACAATATTTGAGCTAGTGTAAAGCCATATCAACTAAAGCCAATGATTAAAAGTATATTCAACTAAATCCAATGATTAAAAGTTGTGCACAAAAAGTTTTGAATAAAAAGCTTTAAAATTCTTCAACAAATGCAATATTTGGGCTGGTGTAAAGCCAGATTCAACAACCTTTGCCAACATCCTCACTACCTGTGATAAAGTGGAAGCTTTGGACATCCATCAAATTATAATATTGAAATTGGATTTTGACAAATATTATCATTGTAACTTCTCTGATGTGTATATATATATAAGCACAAACAAGGCATGTGAATGATTTGACAGATTGTTGCATAAGATAAATCACCTCAAGGTATGCAATAATTGCAAGAAATACATTTGTAGGTAAGGTTTTTTTATGACAATTTTTAACTTAGCGAAATTGATAGGTATGAAGCCAACTTCCTCAATCTATCCCAACCCCAAATTTCCTACTTCATAGAGGAAGTTTGAACTATAATATGCCTAATTTAAACATTTTTTATTTGTAAGATCTTAGTGAGTGGATATAAAGATTGTAATCATCAATGTGGGGGTCAGAAGAAATAGACATACATGCCTAATTTAAACATTTTTTATTTGTAAGATCTTAGTGAGTGGATATAAAGATTGTAATCATCAATGTGGGGGTTAGAAGAAACATACATACTTTATAGAAAAGATTTCAAATTTTGAATCAAAATGAACATTAAAAAAGTTAGGGAACTACACAACATGAGAAAAAACATCCAGGTGTAGAAAAACTTTGATAGGTTTTTCGAGAAGAATTTATAATTTCTGGGAGTGTTAATGAGACAACTGAAAAATTTTGTTTCTCAAGATAATAAATAAAAAAGCCTCTTCTAACTAGCTAATTAAATTCAAAAGAAGATAACAATACTGCTAACAAAGTTCCAAATGGTGGGAGAGAAAAGCACTACATTGATAACAAAGCACAACATGACTAACAGAGTTCCAAATGAAGGGAGAGAAGAGAATGATGGGAACACATAGATCATGATGGGAATGTGCAGAGCATGACCATGCACGATTGAGTGTGAAGGGTAGCAAACAAGGAAGAACATGAATGGTAGCAGACAGGGTACAGGGCAAGGGGCATTTTGTTTGGGAACATATAGGACCTGTGCGATAGAGCCCAAAAATATAATGGGCTTAGTCAATGGAGAGGTGTGCCTGTATTATTTTTTCCTCTTTGTCTCCTTTTTATTTTTCTATTATTCTTTTCACTTCTCCATAGCACTCAGAAAGACAACATTGGAGAACTAAAAAATATAGACTGTATAACTGGGAAATCAGTTTTTTCATTTTATTGAAGGCTATTAGGGTAACACTAAATACAATCAGTGTTGACACAAGACATCATACATTATGAAGCCCAGTCCTGATAAATCAAAAAATAACCTCACGATGGTCTGCCATGGACCTAGCATGAAGGAGTGTCATTTGCCAGATGGTAATAATTTTTTTCACTCTAAAACAAGAGTTGGGGTGGGGTTCAATTGGAATCTTTGAACCCAGATGGGAGGATCAATGATTAACCTTCTATATCAGAAGGGTTGGAATCAAAGAGTAGAGGGACACTCAACACCTCAACTTTTAACTATAGTTGAAGGTATAATAGGGATTTGGGAATCAACTATAATATATTTTATCAAACAAGCATGTAAGGCAAGTGAGAGGTTAATATTGGTAAATGAGAAACAATACGAAGGTATCATAATACATAGACAGATATGAAAGGCCAGGAAAATGAATAAAAAAAAATTTCTATGATTTTATCGAGGATCAATGGAATCTCTAACAAAACTAACCAGTCTAATGAGAATCAAACAATGCATGATGATAATGTTAAAGAAGGGCTACAAAAACATGTTGAGATCAATAAGAACCCTAAATCAAAGGTGAACCAAGTATAAATTGGTGCAAGGAACAAAGGGGACATTAATGAAGCTAAATAAGACAACAATATTTATTATAGCCCAACTAAAATACCACTTTGTGGTCTTCAAATTTATACGTGGAAGAGCTTATGGACTTAAAAAAGGGGTTGAAACTCTAGAAACAAGGAACTAGGAAGAGGAGAACAAAGGGTATGAAGCAATGGAATACACAAGAATAATAGAATGGGAAAATAAAGGTCTTAAAGAACAAATATGAAATATGAAATCCAAAAAGGATATGGGACAATAAGAGCTTGAGGTTCTAAAATAGGAAATGAAACTTCTAAGGGTAACATGGTGTAAAGGGAAAGAAAAAATGAATGAGGTGGACATCACACATTTGAAGGAAATTCAATCAGCCTTAGTAGACATAGACATTAAAGAAACTCAATTAAAGGAAAGGATAGAAGAGGCCAAATCATGGTCACAAGTGGTAAACGAGTTTGAAAATAAACAAAAGGGCATAATTGAAAAACAAATCAAAATTCAAACAAGAGAAGAACATGAAAAATGGTTCAAGGATGTAAATATCATCATCAAAGGGTTGAAAGACTTTGGAGAAAGAGAATGGTGCATGAGCACCTAGGCTAACCTCCATTGGTTTGTAAATTATGGCTTGTACTTGACTCTAGCCAAGTCAAGAGCTTAGTTTAGTTTGTTTTAGGAACTTAGAAGGTCTCTTTCCATGTTGACTAGGTGAGTTAGTCATTAGGACTAAGGTCACAATAATAGCCTTTGCTAGTTGTTTATTTAATTTCTTAAGTTAGAAGCTTAGCTTAGGTGAGAGTCTTAAATGTGTTCTAACACATCTTGTTGTTATAAACATTCCATAAGGTTATAAATGGATTTGGATCCTTGAGACATAGGAGGTTAGAAGCCCAAGAATATAGGAACATGGCATATGTGGAAGTTGCCAAATGTTCAAAAGAAGTTGTCTTCAATTTTGCAATTATTGCAAAAGAGTGCATGCCATTCAGGTATCTTTGGATTCCCTAAGTTATAGGAGGTTATGCTCAACCAACAGGCCCTAAAATTAATGAAATGGCATCTAATGATACCTAAGACTCGAACACAAAGAATTATGAAAAGAGTGTAATAGTTTGGAGAAAAGTTAATAGAGTTTTGCAAGCATTTTTACAGAAAATTAATGGTATTTTTGTGGATAGTCATACTTAATGGACTGAAGGACTAAAACCAGTGCTGGATTAGTGTTCTATAGTTGTTTTATGAACTTTTTAATTTGAATTGTTAGTCATTTTGACGTCATCTATCTTCTAATTTTCAGCAATCTAGTTCAGGGAGTCCATTTTTAGCTTGTTTTGAGTAGTTTACAGAGTCATGGCTCCCCCATGAAATCTAACTATGGATAATAATCCATAGTAGATGGAAATGGTAGAGGAGACATTAGTGTATATATTTTTAGGAGTTAGGAGTCTATAAAGTATGAGGAACTATTTTATATGCTAGGCCCTAGGCGAGTTTGTGAAGCCCAGTTAGAGGTCTAGAGGTAAAAAGAGTGATGAAACATTGCATGGAGGTATGGATTTGTATGAGGAAAGGAGTTTTTAATGAATTTAAACATCATATATATCCATTCTAGGCAGATAGAAGTCCTACCAATCATTTAGGATTTGGTTTGAACAATTTTTCTATCAAAATCATAGTTCAATCCTAGAAATTAGGTTTATCAGGCCTCTTGTCCTTGTTTCTAGGAACCCTCTGTACGGTCCCTGTCAGACCCAAAAACTTTGTGAATGTTTTAAAAATTCCAAAAGGGTATTCTAATCAAGTCTTAGTTTTCCAAGTTGTTTGGAAAAGTTTTGCAAGAAATAGAAAAAGGTGACTAGTTAGGGCTACTAGAATAGGCCTATTTTTAAGGTCAATTCATGATGATTTATGGAATCCGATAAGAAGATGATTGAAGACCCTTCCAAGATGGATCAAATGGGATGGAAAAAAAAAAAATTCATGATGGAGAAGAGCCCTGAATTTTGGAGCATGTTTATGGAGATTTAGCACTTAGAGCCTTCTAAGTGAGTGTGGAGAAGTGCATCAAAACTAAGGTGTTGATCATTCAAGGTTAAGTTTTCAGAGATTGACTCTTATAGAAAAGTTTGAATAGGTCTTAGTTAATTATCTAAGCCTATTGGGAGATCATATATAGGAATAGGATCATAGGAGGCAAGTGAATTCTCTTGGAGGGTGTGAAAGCAAGCCTTGAAGTTTATCATACATCAGAGAAAGGACTGCCATTCTAGCAATGGACTTCCTTAGAGATAGGCTAAAATGGACAGGTTTTATTCTTAAAGCAAAGAGGATAGGTAAAAAATTTCATGGAGGAAGGGACGGGCATGTAAGATTTATCTTGAGAGATCTAGAGGATAAAAATACTATCCTTAAGAATAGAGGGCTGCTTAGAGGAACATAGATTTATCTAGATGAAGATCTAACTTTCGCTCAACAAGAGGAAAAAAGGAAGGAGTGGGAAAAATTATAGGTAGACAAAAACAAGGGAATGTGGGCTTGGTTGAAAAATGGGAAATCTCAAATCAGCGAGCATTCCTCTAAAAAGAAATAGGAAATTGGGGCTCCACAGGATCACTTAAGTGTAGTAAGATGGAACTGTAGGGGTTGTTTGTGGAGAAGAAGTCCTGGGTTGGGGCCCATAGTAGAGGGGGAAGATATTATTATAATTGTTGAAATGCATGAGCATGAAGGGTGTATAGTCCCATATTTTGATGGGTACAAGATTTTCAATTTGGAACAAAGGGAATGAAACAGGTAAAGGACATGGGGGAGTCACATTTTTTATCAAGGAGAAGTGGTATGGATTTGTAAAATTTGAAAAAGAAGACCCAAAAAAACAATACATATGGCTGCAGATAATAGTAAATGAGACAATTTTCAGATTGGCTTCTTGTTACTTTTCTCCAATAAACTCTAAATTCTATAAGAAGCAAAACTTAGACATTGAAGATTTGTTTTCTTCGTTAAAAGAATATATCTCTGTTTTCAGCAATTTGGGAGAAATTATGCTTGTTGGGGAATTCAATGCTAGGAATGCCTAGAATTAATCACTGCAATTGAGTAATGTGGAAAAAGGTGAGAATAACCCTCTATGGCTTGAAGAAGGCAATGATCATTCTTGGAAAAGAAACTGTGAGGACAGTAATGGGGGCATTTTGCATTTTGGGACAGAATTATTGGGTCTATTTATCCTCTTTGGCATAGTTGTTTGGAATGGAATGAGTGGCTAGCCTACATTAGGGGATTTCAATTGAAAAAATTACAATGGGAAAAGTGTAGTGGATTACATGATTTTTTCTCAAAATCTTACGGCTAGAATGATATAGTGATTGAGTTTGGTATTGGAGAAGCTCCTATAGATATGAAATCTAATGACATGCCTCTTTATATTAGGCTGGATGTGGTCCTAGGTAATCAAAATAATAAACATGACCTCCATAAGGAGAGGGAAATAGTTACAAATGGAAGAATACTCTTAAATTAGGAAAATAGGGACATATTCAATGCTACTCTTAAAAAACAATTTTTGGAGATAGACAATAATAATGAGAATAATGATAGGGTCATTAATGATTTCAATCATGTCCACAAAAGCTTGTTGATCCCTATTATACACAAGGAATTAAAGACACATAAAAGATCTCACATTAGGAAGAGGGCAGCTAATACTTTTCCGTCTTATCTTTGGTATGATGAAGATTGCTAGGCTGCCAAGAGATCTATAAAAGGGAAAGACACAAGCATAGAAGCCAAGAAGAAATATGTAAAATTGATCCAAACTAAAAAATAGGAATATGTAAATGTGAGACTAAGAGAGTTAATATCTTTGAGAAAGCACAATCCCAAAGACTTCTGGAAATAATTGTAGTAGAGAAAATAACAAACTGAAAATAGTATTATGAATGCTCAATGGTTAGAATATCCAAAGTCACTTTATGAGAGAATTCATCAGAGGAACTCCCCTCCTATTGTGAACATTCATTGGAGCTCTTCATGGTAGATTATATAAAATGAGGAATAAAGAGGCTATAAAATGGTAAGGCAAGTGGAATTCATGGGCTTCAAGCTCAATTTCTAAAGTGGGGAGTTGATCGCCTCGCCCCTCACATAAAAGGGGTCTTTAACAGGGCCCTTCAGGATGGTTTCCTAGTTGGATGGAATACTATTTTGGTTATCCCTCTATTTAAGAGTGGGGACATTAATAGTTCATCTAATTATCACACTATTATGGTTAACCCTCTTTTTCATAAAATATTTTAGGAGCATGATAGAACATAGAATCAGAAGTTGGGCAAAAGGGGCACAAAAAAGAGAAAAAGGGCAAGCGGGTTTCAAACCTAGACATTCTACTATAGATCAATGCGTCACTCTTAGGCATTTGATAGAAAAAATATGGGACAACTAGGGGGAGAAGCTTATTGTTATTTTGTGGACTTCAAGAAATCCTTTGATAAGGTACCTAGAGACAAGCTATGGAATAGAATGGAAGAATTAGGCATTCCATATGTGTATAGAGTAACAGTACATATACTTTATGAGAGATTTAGATCCAAAATCAGAACTAAAGATGGTATGTCCAAGTGCTTTGGTAGTGACATTGGTGTGAAGCAAGAGTGCATGTTATCCCCTACTTTTTTTGGTTTCTATATTGATAAAATTGAAGGTTGGTTAGACAGAATTGACGGTGAGGGGCTCCATTTGGTAGGGTATGTGGTGAAGCTTCTTTTCTACACCGATGATCTTATCTTAATATCAAAAATGGCCCATGGATTAAGAGAATATTTAGCAGCTCTGGAATGCTTTTTTCGGGAAGTGGGGATGCAGGTGAACATTTATAAGATTAAAATCATGATTTTTTATTTAAAAATAAAGGGTAAACATACTCATTTTCTTTTCGAAGGAAACCCAATAGATATTGTGAAGGAATACAAATATTTGGGGATTAACTTCCATCATAGGATTAGATGGGTGAATTGTAGAGAAAAAAGGATACAATGAGGTTGGAAAACGCTCTATATGCTTCAAAATAGATGCAAAAATGTCAAGCTTTGGGACTGGAAAACTAAGAAAAATCTTTTCAATTTGCTGGTCACATTGGTTGTTCTTTACGGTTGTGAGGTTGGGGGGGGGGGCAGAATGACAAAGTGTGGGTCAAGACAGTTAGAGAGGATTCATAAGAACTTATTCACTAGAAATATCAAGGTTAAAGCCTCAATATCTTATAAAATTCTATTAGTAGAAGTGAGCACTTTCCCTTTGGAGGCAGTAGCGATAACTCAGTTAATAAGTCATTTAAAGAAACATGAAAATATGGATAACAACGATGGCCCAAAATTGTGATGGAAGAAGGTTTGGCTCGTAGGAAGAAGAATTAGATGAAACAAAACATAAAGTGGTTGAACAGGTGGAACCTCATTCTAAAAGATTGTCTGAATACCAATATGGAAATAAAGAAGTTTGTCATGGGTAAATTTTAGACTATCATGTGGTCTAATAACATGGGTCGGAAAAATGCACATTATATAGAGGTGTTCAAACCCTCATGTGAACATGGGGATATGGCTTACCTTGGGGCATCTATTAAAGAAAAACCTAGATTTTTGGTGGCTTAGCTGAAGATGAGCTCACATCATCTCACATGTGAGACAAGTAGATGGAAAAGGTCCAAAGAGGAGTGGGAGGAGAGGATTTATTGGTTCTACAAAAAATGTGCGATTGAGACTAAATGACACTTTCTCTTTGAGTGCACAACTTATGGTGACATTCAGGCTCAGTACGCGGACACCCTAATGGCTGGTAGCATGCACAGTTTATTAATTGAGGAGGATAAGATCAATCAGACAATCGGTTTGATTATCAAGATTCACAGTAGGAGATCGAATATGGAAAAGATTATGCAGTTAGTTTAGGGTTGTGTTTCATGGTCCCTTAGACTGATGGTCTTTTGGATGCCATTAAAAATATTCAATTCAATTCCATCTCAATGTTCCTTGTTGCATTTCTCATGTGATTGGTGGTGTTCCCTTGTGCATATACTCATGCAATTTAATATATGTGTTAATTCTATCTGATTTTTGTTTTGTTTTTTTTAATATCTCCTATGCATAGTTTGCATACCATTTGAACTACGTTTTAACCTACCTTTTCAATAGTGCATTTTATTTTAAAATTTTAAAAGTGTCTTACCTCGCATGAAAAATAATCTTTTTTTCCTTTCTTTACTAAACATAAATATTTATCATTTATTTCATTTTAACTTTTAAGTTTAAATATATAAAATAATTTGATTTTATTATCAAAGGTTCATTTAAACATGGATAATATATTTATTAATAAGTATAATTAGTATTTACTTTATCATATATAATGTATACTATTGAATATATCACTTAATTTAACACTCATAATATATATAATTTATTTTGAAACTATATATATATA